>CAUHTR010006527.1:0-11020 GCA_959609185.1 Schmidtea polychroa
ATAATTGTATGTTCTTCAAATTTAGGTTTTGTATATGTTTCGTATGAATATTATTTAGAACGAATAAATATTCCATTTTCTATAGGAGTAAAAGGTTTTTCATCTTTAAACGAAAATAATTCTCCAGATGAATTTATTAAATTTGAAAGTATAGGATTTTCAGCTATATCACTTTGTAAATCATGAGTTTTTATGGTTAAAAACATTGAATCTGTATCCATTGCATGCATTGATATATTTGCTCCATATATAGGTTGTAAGATGTTATAATATGTTTCATACATTTGTAATTTTGAAAGTTCTAAAATTGAAAACCCTATAAATATTGGTTTATTATATGTTTTCTCAAAATTCTTTAGTTCTACTGCAGTAAGACTTTCAGAAAATACTTCTGCGTTTTTAAATGTGGGCTTTCCTAGCATACGATTATAACGGGCTATATCTTTCGGGGTATTTGTCAAGAGTTCTATATGAGTATATTTATCAACATTTTCCATTGTCTTCCCAAAGACTGAATTGTTTAAAAGTTTATAATTACCATCTTTAAAAAGATTGCCTTCTTTTTTTGCAATGTTTCGACAACGAATGTTCTCCTCGATGAAAGCTTTCATGAATGGAGCTTGTTTAAATCTTATAATAGTATGAATCTTTTTTAGTATCATTCCTTGTGAAAGATAAAACTGTAGTAAGCGATAATGGCAGAGATAAAACCTTCTATTTGTTTGATCACCGAGAAGTTTTGATTGTTGGAGGCTTACCTTGTAACATTTGCCAGATTGAAAGTTCGTTGATATCAATCATTCTTCTTATAGGAGCTAAAGGGAAGTGTCTTGTTCCTGATTTTATATCATCAGGATAGTCGAGGTCACATTCTACAAAGTAACCTATTGGAAAATCTTTCGGGGTTGAAAGTATTTCTTTTATAAGATCGTCTGTTGGTTCCATCTCAATGAAATCACCCATTGGTAAATATTGAGTCATAATTCCTGAATATAAAGCTGTTGCATCTATATAAAGTATAAATAGAGGATTTTTCATTCCTTCTAATACTTCTTTTAGTTCCTCACTATTAAGTTGTATATGTGCCTCAGGATGTTTAGAAAGTATTCTACTAGTAGTTATTGCATTTCTAGCTTTTATTTCTCGATTACCCATTACTGAAGACAGTCCTCCTCTAATATTAGTTTTAATTAAATTAAACATATCGAGGTCGGTTAAAAGATCTATAACTTTATCACGCTCTGGAAGATCTGAAGTCCAAATGGTATATAATAAAGTATCCCAAGCTAAAGAGGGTGCTGTTATATAATTGTAGGGTTTAAGAACAAAAGAGTTTGTAAATTCTTCAAAGCAATCTGCTAGAATATAAACATCCAAGGATAGGTACATGTCAGTATATTCTCCTAAAGTTTTACAGTCAAATAATTCCCACATTTTATTTGCTCGAGAATATTCTTGATCTCTAATATGATATTGTTGAAGTTGTGAAAGAATGTTTCTTGGTTAGGAAGATTTGTTTCATTATATCTTTCAAATGAATTCATATAATCATATGGATATATTCCTTTTGCTAAACATGTAGGATATTCTTCTAGAGGAATATTATTTTTTTCAAGAATTCTCGAGTGATTTTAAAATATTCTGGTTTCATTGTTTTTGCCACTGCATCTAAAGACATTTGGAGAAAGTTTAACGAGTCTATAAATTTTAATTTTCCATATTCTACTGATTTATATTTTTCCTTTGTTAAGCGATAACTTGAAAGAGTTTTTAGCATTTGCTGCTAAATGTTTAATAAATAGATGTACATCATAACAAAAAGATTATGAAATATAACAGGTACAAATTTATGAGTATGACAATTAAGATTGCAATTTCTATGAGCTGCTCCTCGATAATTATTTCCTTTTTTAAATGATCATGATCTATAAACTTTATCATCAGAAGAATCTCTTGTTTACACAATCCAACAGTTGGAAGTATCTTCATATTCTCCTGTTGTTGTTCTGAAATATTTTGAGGATAGCTTGTTTTTAATACTTTAAAATATTTCGTGTTCTAAGCTATTTATACTTTTAGTAAAGTGATCTAGAACCTCTTCTGAAGAAGTTCCTCTAAATGAATATTCTCTAGATTTTATGAGTTCAGGATAATTACTTTTAAATAATAGTTTATAAGCAGATGGTAATTGTTTAGCTTGCTTGATACTATTGGGTTTATTCTTTTTTCTTAGAAAGGCTTTCATCCTTGTTGGTTTCTCCTTCTGTCCAGAGGCTTTCCATTCATCCATGAGTTTATATTTTTCTATTATTTTTAAATATTGTATATTATATCTTGTTCGCGATTTATACATTCAAAGTCTCCATAGACACAGCCTACTGTTTGTAGTAAATTTGAAAAGTTTTTAAAATGCATCTTGGGGTTATTAGGCATTCTAATTAAAGCTGGATCATCTTTTTCACAAATTCTTGTATGTTTAATCATAGAGTTTTTAGTTGTTGAATAATGAAGACATCTTTTACATGTTCCTCCTCCACAAGTTGGATTCTCTGGTGATGTAAAAGCTTGAAAGTTTTTTATTAAAATATAATGTTGATTATTTTCTTCTTCCAAGATTAAAAGATATATCTCCCTATCTCCACTATCTCTAACTTCATAATCAGAAATATAAATTGGAATAATATCTTTCCTTCCATATCCCCATCCTTTAACATGTTCATAAATATTAAGTTTAAGATTATTTAGTTTTTCAAATTCTGGAATGTCTTCTAGTTTCATTGGGTGAGTGAATCCTTTGGGAAATATTAATTCATTTTCATATTGTTTGTATTGTTGAACTCTTTGGGGATTTTCGGCTTGAGGATGTAAATATGCAAGTATTGACCACATGAAACATTTATTATCACCATTCTGTACATTTATAACAGCCCTAGATTTAAAGGGTGTTTGAATATAAGATTTAGGATTTGGAGGTAATCCCCTCCAATAATCAATCACTAAAGATTGGAAAGAGCGAAATACTAAGTTTGATTCTCCTAATTCATTTTCTACATCCTCTTGTTTTGCTTCTACTGCTTGAATTATTTCTTTGATGGTTTTATCAAATCCTCTAGTTGAAAATAAATATTTAAAGGGTATTGCGATTTCAACATCTAAAGGAGTTGTGTTTTCTTCTACTCCTCTCCAATATTTTGATTTTATTGTCGATTTTATATTTTATAACATTATACCTTGTTGGTTTATAATCTTCTAAAGCTCTAGTGAAAGAATTTTTAATATTTTTTTTATTTCTCTTTATATATTCTCCAGGAGTTGCAGGTCCGCTGATTTCTGATTGAAATTCATCTATGTGATTAAATTCATCCCAGTTATATTTTTCTTTTTCAACATGATCGGGTTCTCCTTCTGAATGACATTCCTCATCGTCAGAATTTTGTTTTTTATTTTTACATTCTTTTATATGTTCTAAATAATAGAAATTTAGTTTTGTTGAAAAGTTACAATGAGGACATGTAAATATTTCTCTATTTTTCCCAATACAATTTTCAAAATGTTTATTATATCCGGAATGTAGAAATCTTCCTTTACATTTAGGACAAAGTTTTGAATTTGTATCATTAAGATTATTTTCTTTTAATAAATGAGCTTTCGATTTTAAGTGAGAAATTAATCCAGTTTTATTTTTAAAAACTTTATTACAAATATTACAATTCATTTTTAGAAAAAATTTTTTTATTGGATACTCTGTTTTCATTTTTTATTTATTTTTCTATTTTATTTTCATAATGTGATAGTATAATTTTTAGATTTTTATAATAAAAATTTAAAAAATGATAAAAATCCGAACTCCGATAGCGCAGTGGGATAGACTGGCACAGTGGTTCAAATGGATAGCGGTTCAAATCACATCTGAGGTTAGTTTTTTTTCAACATAAAATAATATTAAAATTTGAAAATAATATTGAAAATGGTGTGGGTATCTTAGATTTATATTTTTATTATTTATTTATTATTTATTAATTAATTATTTTTTAAACATAAATATGAAAAAAAAAATATTGAAACGGGTGATGGTGGCGAACCGGTAATTATCGCCACCAGTCTTTCGAACACCCCCGGATCGATTCTATAATGTGCACATTTATTTCTTGGTTGTTTTCGGACCTCTTTCGGATTCGCTTTCGAATTCATTTGTACTTTCGAGCAGCACACTTAAAACGCCGATGAAATCGTATTCGAGCGAGAAGCGAATAATAAGGTGTGCTGCTATTATCTGATTGATTCTGATTATGGGCCTGGCCAGCTTGTATATTGGAAGAGATTTGATAAACGAAAGAGGTTGAAATAAAAAAAAATGATCCGGATCAAAAAAAACTGTTGAGAGGACAGTGGAAAAAAAAAACCACTGTCCTCTCAGAGCAGTTTTACTATTTTCATAAAATTTTTTATTTTTAATGAGTCAAACTAGTCAATTAGCAACTTGCTAGTTGACATCCTCAAGTAGTGTCAAAATAGTCCTCTAACTTTTCATAATACCATTTTCTTTTTTATTCTCTTTATGTTTTTAGTTTGAGGCTTTTGAGTTTGAGGCTTTAAAGATTAAAACAGTTAGAGTCATTAAGGGTGGTTGTTTTCAAAATATAGGGTTAAAATACTATAAAAGTATAGGTTTTGTGTTGTTTTTCTAATGGTTTTAAGCGTAATAGAGGTATGTTTTGTTTGGGGGGTTGTTTTGGTTAGGGATATAAACACACTACTGACATGTTTATGAAAAAATAATACAGCTTTTTGTAAATGATTTGATTGAAATCAAAGTTCCAATGTATTCTCTTTCCTGTATTTACTCGAATCAATTATTATTATTATTATTATTATTATTATTATTATTATTATTATTATTATTATTATTATTATTATTATTATTATTATTATTATTATTATTATTATTATTATTATTATTATTATTATTATTATTATTATTATTATTATTATTATTATTATTATTATTATTATTATTATTGTTAGAAGAAGACTTAGTTTCACAGAAATCTTTATTCACTACAAAAATCTAAGCGGAGCACACAATCGTTATACTATTTATAGTACATTGAATTTCGTAATCTACAAAAGGGAGAATTATTAGTTTAAGTGATACTGTTGACACAGAAGACAAACATACTTACTTAATTTAGTTATACAAGCATTCCCGCATCATTCAATAGATATCAAGGTCTAGTGACCTGGTTATGTAAGTAATTCGTTGGAAATTATTATATCATCTTACATTCCCCTCCATTTAAAACTTTTGATCCATTCTACATTTCGAATTATTTCTTTGCCTTGCTTATTCTTTAGAACATAGCTTCTGTCATGTCGTTTTCCAGTTATTTCATAAGACCCTTCATAACGTTCATCCATCTTTCTAGTATTTTCTTTTTTAACCAATACTTGGTCTCCAACTTCAAAATTCCTATAATTTTGTGTAATTAATTTCTTTTCTATGTTTTGTTTATGTTTAATTCCCTCCACGATCTCCCTTCTCCGATTATTAGCATCATTATTTTGTATATCCAAATTCTCTTTTTCCATTCATTGTCTACAAATATTCCGCCCAAATATTATTTCAGAGGGCGAAAATCCGGTTGTCTGCTGTATCGTCGCATTTAACATAAATTCCACATCTGGCAATATTTCTGCCCAATCTTTATGCCGTTTGTCTTTTAACGTAATTGCAATTGCATCCCTTATAGTTCTAAATTGCCTCTCAACTAAACCGTTTGTACTATGATGATATGGGCTTGAATATATTATTGTAATAAGATGCGTTTTCAACACTTCTAAAAGGAGTTGAGATTCAAATGTTTTTCCTCTATCGGAGTGAATGATTTTAGGTGCACCAAATTTCAAAATCCAATTTTCTCTTAAAATCTTTGCCGTCGTCTTTTCATCCTGATGAGCAACTGCCGTCAATGATATATACCTACTGAATTGATCAATTATAGCTAAAATATATTGTTTTCCATGAATTGTTTTCTTAAATGGTCCGCAGAAATCAATAAATATCTCTTTGAAAACTTCATCTGTACTCTGTTTAATCAGCGGTTCTTTTGTTCGTCTTGTCCACGTCTTCCGTTTCTGACACTGTTCACAACTTTCAATCACTCTTCTAACTTCATTTTCACTAATTTTCATTTTCATATTTTTCCGTGCATATTCGTAAATTTTTTTTACCCCTGCGTGACATAAGTCTTTATGTATATTAAAAATTATACCTTCGTTATTTACTTTTATTTCTTGGTCCATATTTTCTATGGCCAATATTTTAGTTTTATTTTTATCTACCTTGGCGTTTTCATGAACTGTTTGGCACTGACTACATGAAGTACAGTCTTTTCTTGATAGGGCATCTGCGTTAGCATGCAATTCTCCTTTTCTGTATTCTAATTTGATATCTAGCCCACTTAAATAGTTAATCCATGTTTGGAATTGTGCTGTAATTGGCTTTTTTGTATTTATCATAAAGGTTATAGCTTTATGATCGGTTCTTAAAGTAAATCTTTTTCCATATAGATAGTGTTTGAAATGCTGAGTAAAATGATAGATTGCAAGCAATTCCTTTCGCGTAATGCAGTAACCGATTTCGTGCTTATTCATTGTCTTTGATCCATATGCAATAACTTGTTCTTGTCCATTACTACTCAACTGCGAAAGCACTCCCCAATCGTATCGAAACTAGCATCTGTATCTAAAATAAAGGTTTTTCGTAAATCCGGAAATCCTAGTACTGGGGTAGACGTTAACGCTTTCTTTAGCGTGTTGAAATTTGTTTCACATTCTTCAGTCCATATAAGTTTATCTTTGTTAGACCCACATAACTTTTTAATGGTCTTGCATACTTGGCGTAATCTTTAACAAATTTTCGATAATAATTTGTTAAGCCTAGAAAGTTTCTTAAACGTTTAATACATTTTGGTTTTTCATATTCTTGCATTGCTTTTATCTTTTCATAATCTGTCTTAATACCATTTTTATTTATAATGTGTCCCAAAAATTTTATTTCTAGTTTGTTAAAACAACATTTTTCTAGGCTTATTTTCAAACCAGCTTCTTGAATCTTTCGAAAAACTCTTTCTAGTCTTTTTTTATGTTCGATTTCATTGTCTGCAAATATAAGGATATCGTCTAAATAGACAATCGCTTCTCTCCAATTAAGATCACCCAAAACTTGAGTCATTAATTTTTGAAAAGTTGCTGGGGCAGCTGCAATTCCAAAAGGCATTCGGTTAAAACAATATTGACCATCTTTTGTTGAAAATGCAGTCTTTATTTTTGATTCCTCTTCTAATTCCACTTGATAATAAGCATTACCAAGATCGATAGTGCTAAATATCTGTGCTCCATTTAGGATATCCATCATCTCTTCAATATTTGATATTGGAAATCAAGGTCTCTCCGTAATTGCATTTAGTGCCCGAAAATCCAAACATATTCTAATATCTGATTTATTCTTTTTTAACACACATACCAATGGGCTATTCCACACCGAGTCACATTTTTTTATAATTCCTGCTTCTTCCATGTCTTTTAGCATGTCTTGTATTTTGTGAGCAATATGAATCGGCTGACGTCTAGGATTAATTGTCACTGGGCTACCTCTAGTAACTATCTTATGTTTAATTAACTGTGTTTTTCCTACATCCCATTTATTTTTCATGAATATATCCGAAAATTCTCTAAGTAATTTATTAATCGTTGGGTCGATAATTCCTTTCAAATTGTTTTCCTCTAAATTCATTAATTGATTTTTTAATTTTACTTTAGTTACTGCCTGTAATTTAATATCAAAACAATTCATCATTTCTACGCCTGCAATTACGCTCGGGTTAATCTTATTTGCCACAAAAAATCTTATTACCAATTCTAATCCCGAAATTCTCACTTTTAGTAATATTGTTCCTATGATTTTAAGTGTGCTCTCGTTTGCACATGTAACCATAATATTGGATTCCCCTATTTTATCACGCATCTTTAATTTACTAACAACATCTTCGCTAATCACGTTTATTCTAGCCCCGGTATCCAAAAGACAATCAACTTTTATTTTATTTTCCAACCAAATACCTACACTAGGTCTGCCATTCATTCTTTCGTAAACGAATTTAGGTGCAAAAGGTCTTTCTTTATTTTCATTAACTTTATTATTAATTATATCGATACTCATAATCTTATCAATTTTGTTATTAATTTCATAAAAACTATATTCAAAATAATTTTCAAAGTCAAAACATTCACAATCATTCATAATTACATCATTAATTTTTAAATCATCTTTAAATTCATTCATTACGGAAATCTTGAAATCACAAGCATTCAAATTCAAACATTCTGTGTCAACAATATACTTACTTAAACCAAATTTATGGCTCCTAGCAACTCCCTTGAAACTGGAGCCTCCCCTTTTAGCTGTTCGCAATCTTTTTGCATGTCATCCTGTTGAATCAGCTCTCCTTCCTCGTATTCGTAGTCGTATATCGCATTGCATTGTCTTCGATGTGGTCCTCTGTCTGAAGATTGGTTTCTGCTTTGAAATTGTCCTCTGGATCCAAATTGTTTTTGATTTCTATCATAATTTCTTCCGTTGTAATATGCTTCTGTTTTAACTGAATTTCTTCTGATGTCCCAACATTGATACTTGAAATGACCATTTTTGGAACATTGAGAGCATTTTACGTTTGGGCAATCTGCTCGAATATGTCCTTGCTCTCCACACGCCCAACATCTCTGCAGTTTAAATCGCCTGGTCCCGTTTTTCCAGTCACTTTTATTTGGCATATTGAAGTTCACGGCCTCATTGGTTCTAGAGTTAGAAAATATTGGCGTCTTATTCTGTTGGTACAACTGAGTTTTTCTCGGACTTTTGACTGTCTCCGCATATGATTTATTTTCATGTAGAGATGCTAAGGATTGTTCACTTGAAAGCTCTTTTTGAATTTCTTCCATTCTTGATATCACTTCCTTGGCCTTATCTACTGATTTAACCTCTCTTAATTTCAATTCTTTTTTTGTTTCATAATCTTCCATTGCATTCTGCATTAAAAATAACATTAATGCCGGTTTTGTTAATTTGTGTCGAAGAACATTGTCGACGAGCTTTTCCACTTTATTGAAAAATTCGGTGCACGAGTCATTTCCTTTTCGATATCTTAAAGCTGCGTCTAGATCCATGGCTAGGTTTTTCCTTGGCTCGAACGCTTTTCTTAATCTTTCTTCATAGCCTGAATAATCGCTCTGTACTTCTTCATATTTCTGGATCAACTCTACCGACAGAAAGGCCTTGGTAACAATTTCTTGAATTTCTTGCGGTTGTTGAGTGAGTTCGAAAAATCTCTTCAATTCCAAAATAAAAATTTCTAAATCACCATTTGGCAGCAATTGATTAGGTGGCTTGATATAGTTCTGGAGTCCTGGCGTGGTCGCCATGTTAGAAGAAGACATAGTTTCACAGAAATCTTTATTCACTACAAAAATCTAAGCGGAGCACACAATCGTTATACTATTTATAGTACATTGAATTGCGTAATCTACAAAAGGGAGAATTATTAGTTTAAGTGATGCTGTTGACACAGAAGACAAACATACTTACTTAATTTAGTTATACAAGCATTCCAGCATCATTCAATAGATATCAAGGTCTAGTGACTTGGTTATGTAAGTAATTCGTTGGAAATTATTATATCATCTTACAATTATTATTATTATTATTATTATTATTATTATTATTATTATTATTATTATTATTATTATTATTATTATTATTATTATTATTATTATTATTATTATTATTATTATTATTATTATTATTATTATTATTATTATTAAATGATGATTGCTTGGTAGCAGCATTTATTATTTAAAACAATAAAATGAATATTTAAGCCTTTTGCTGCAAATAATGTATTTAATGAAAGAATTTTCGACTATACGATAGTCCTTGTCAATCTCCTGGAATTTAGCAATGTTCTTCTCCAAAATACCTTTCAATCGTTCTTTTATTTCCTTTCTCTTAATTCTCATTGGTTGTAAATATAATGAATTGTTTTACTAAAAACTTTTAAAATTTTTACATTTAAAATTTCAAAATGACACAAACTTAAAATTTTTAAATTTTTTACAGCTTCTATAATTAGCTTCTAGAAGCCTACTAAAATATTTGAAAATATTTTAAATAAAGCCTCCAATAACTACTTATATATGCTATTTAAATATTTCAATAAATGTGTCAATTTTGATTTTCAAACCCTATTTTTTAAATTTTTTTCTATATTATTCTAATTATTACTTTTTAACTTATTCTATTTTTTTAATTTCTTTATATATTGTCAGTTATTCTCAAGGTCAATGACAACAGATCAAATTCATGATTTCATTGATTTCTTCTTTAGTGTTGATCTTTGGCTGTCTGTTTATGATGAGAATTGCTTCTTTGAATCTGACATTTTTCTTTTGGATGTTTCCATTAGCTATGATTTCTATTGAAATATTTTTTCTTTCCTCTGTTGGCTGACACTGCCGGAGATGTCTGCCCAACGAGGATGTTCCACCAGGATCTAGATGTTCTTTAACTCTTTGGTGCAAGGTCCTGAGGGTACTTCCAATGTAGATTTCATTGCATACATTGCACGTGATGCAATAGACGATGTTTTTTCTAAAGCACATATCTTTCGGTGTCTGGCAGTTTTTCATTGTGCAATTGTTTTCTCTATTTATGTTGCCTGCCAGAGCCCTTCTCAATGTCCAAGATTTATGTGCTATCCGAATTGGAAGACCGGTACGTTTAAGTTCTTTCAGGATCTTGAAGTCGAGTATGTCACTGATGAATGGGATATTCAGATAGAAAAATTTCTGATTCTTTTGTGTTAATTCCCTAGAATCAGAAATTGCACACATTTTTGTTATTAGTTTTAATATTGAAAAATTGATTTTATTCACTCGATGAAGATCAAAATTTAAATCCGAAAGT
>CAUHTR010006529.1:0-17611 GCA_959609185.1 Schmidtea polychroa
ATTTTCACAACCACAATATTTACGAGATCATTGAATCATTTATAGATGGATTTATGCGTAAATTTAAAGCTGATTCCTCTATATGTAATTTATTTGAAGTTCTATGGAATTTTGATGAGATAGATGAGAAGAGCTTAGTTGAAGCAGCAATTATTTAAAGTGGTTGTTAAACTATTATATTTTACAACTGCTGTACTGTATTCTATTCTTGATTTTTCAAATTCTTTTACCATGTTTTTGAACTTCTCTCGACAAATTTCATCGATAATTTAGACATGACGCTTTTGTTTCCTTAATACTAATATAAATTTAAATGAACTCACACTTAGGAAGTTTTTGATAGAGTAATGAGAATGCACTTAATTGAGCGGGAAAATAAACATTATTTTAACAACATCCTATAATATAGGATTCCTATATATAACCCAATTAGCTCTTTTCAGCTGAAATCAAAACTTAATTTTTAATTTTTAAACGTTTTTTATCAGATAAATTAATTAAGAATTATCACATTAGTATTACTCTGTTTCCATTAAAGAATTGGAAGCATAGAATGGTAAACATCGGCAATCTCGTAGGACAGTTTCTTAAATGTAACATGTAGCTTGGAAATTAGTGTATTTAAACTTTTGTATATAGGAATATTAGCTTAAAACTGTTTAGAAAAACTAAAAAAGCACCTAGATCACATTATTGCCATATATGATTTTTTAGACCCTTATGAGTGCTCGACGTCTTTACAAAAATTTCTACCCCTACGGCAAAAATGTGCTCTACACACAAAAGTTCATCAAAACAAGCATCAGGAAAAAACGGGAGAAAAATGTGTTAAAGTCATAACACTAGTGTTGATTGGCAATATTAGGTTAATTTTTAGCATTTAATATTAATACAAATAATTTGTTTTCTTTTATATATTATATATATTTTTTATATATTATATTCTATATATTATTTTAATTTCTTCATATAACCTTGACAAACCAATTAGTTAAACAATCAAGCTATAATTTAGAAAAAAAATCAAAAAATAAGTATAAATATTTTTATATTATCATCCAATGAAATTTTCTATTGCCCAGCACGCGAAATTTTGAAATTTTTAACAAAATCAACTCAAAGAAAAATTAATGTCGCAAACAGAGATCATAGAAAATTAAAATCTAATCACATTTGATGATATAAATTTCAAACAATTTTTTTCACAAATTCAAAGCTTTTATAGCAAATAGTCTTTGGTTCGATTATAGTAATTTATTTTTGTCTGACTTTATAAAAACAATATTAATATAATTTATGTTATATTTGATTTAAATTAAATTTTACGTTTGAATTTTTAATTATTTTAATTTCTTAAATAATTTTGAAAATTAATTTAATTTGAAATTTGTTTAAATGTTATCAAAAGAAAGTAATGACTTGAAATTGCATTAGCAAATATTTAATATTTTATTTTAAATTATTTACTTTAAACGATTTACAATTAGCTAGTATTACAGTTTTTCTGTTTTTAATTATTTGAATTCTTTCAATTTGAAAAATAAGTCAGAATTCTTATCTAATGCGGACATGTTATCAAGATTTTCAGGTTGCTCTGGTTTTTTTCCTTGGGTTTGGTTAAAGCTTACGACCAAATTCCAGTCGAACCAGAATCCATTTCTAAAATCGTTGTAATTTCAAGGTTTGCCTTATTTGAGTACATGTTCATGCCCTTCAGACTACATTTCAACGCCACCTTGGAAAATTGTTGAAAGACACTCAAGAGCTTACGTTGATGACACTATTATTGCCTCAACTATGATCGAAACACAAAAAAGATCTTAAACAAACATAATCTCCAACTTAAATTAGAGAAGTGCTTACTCTTCTAATCAAAATCAGTATTTCATGGCGACCAAATTTCTTTTGGTGGTATAAGACTTCTCGAATTCCAATTAAAAGCAATTAAAAACTTCCCTAATTCATTTAGGTTTTCATGATAATAGTTTATTGATATTGTGATGACAATTTGTATTAAAATATAAGTAGATGGTTAGGGACCCGCTAACTAACCCATCCCCCCTCCGAAATTTTTTTTTTAATGTAGGTTGAACATTTTTAAAAATAAGTAGGTCAACTCAAAAATTATGTAGGTCACATTCATACATGATATATTTTCAATAAATAGGCTAACTCAAAGTATATATAGAAAACTGACTTAATGTGTGCGTGTAATAAGCAATAAATAAGGGATCATTCAACAACTTTTAAGAATCGAAAATTTTTATAATATATTCTCAATAATTAGTCTAACTCAAAGTATATATATATATATGGGGGTAGAAAACTGACTTTATGCGTGCATGTGTGTAATGGACAATAAATAAAGAATAATTTGAGTTTTTATGTAGGTCAACTCAAATACTTAGAAAATTTTTTAAAAATATGTAGGTCAAGTTTAAAATAAGTAGGTAAATCAAATTTAAACACGTGTCACCTCCAGGACAGTCTATATATTAAGTAGGTCAAGTAAAAAATATGTAGGTCAACTCAAATTTTATGATTTTTACGATTTTCAAGGATACATCGAGGTACCATCTTTTTCCAAAGCTGTTGAGAAATTATAGTCAATTGTGATGTTTGGTCAAAATCCAAATAGTCAACGTCGCCGAACATAAGCACAGGTGGAATTGGATTAGGCCTATGAAAAGTGATATCATTTTCTTCTTCTTCAGATTCAGATGAAGTTTTTAATGGCTGTAATGTTTGTGTTCTTGATTGTGCTGTTCACTTGGTTGATCATTAAATTCATCAACATCCGTAACCTCAGGCTGTTGGCTTTCTTCGGATGTTGACTTTGCTATATTCAAAAAATATTCCAGTAGTTTACTGGACTCACTAGATCCTCGTCTTTCATCGACCTTTCTTTTTCTTCGCTGAGCTCCACTAGGCCTTTTTCCAAGCATATCTGGAATTGAGACACAAATTTATAAATGATTAAAAAAATAGTAAGCTAATATTTATTTAAATAATTAACAATAATAAAATTATCTAATAAATTTAATATGAATTTTTAATATTGTTCATCAAACTGAAAGTATTACTTTCAAATTGCTTTAAGCCACTTAACCAAGTTGAATATTATACAATTAAACCAGTCCAGTGACGAAAATAAGAATTATTATCACTTTCTCACTCACTCATAACAAAAGTTATTCCCTGTGCAAGGGCATCGTGCACTAAATGCTATATATCTCTCAAAACAGATGTTATTAATTTATATTCATAATTGTAATACATAAACTCAGTATGATAGTGCTATTATAAAGTCCAATGTCTATGTTCTCTAATTTAGAATATATCCATCATCATCATCCAGCTCTCCAGCAGCGGGAAACAATAAAGAAACTAAACTTAGTAATAGCAGTTATTTGTAGGCTGCTACATTGACTAACCCGATTCACTTATGCGATGAAGATACTATAGAGCATAATCTATACAAGCTTTTAACTGCACAGCCTGACAAGATATGTACTGTTCTAAAGGACAGAAATAGAAATTGCTAGGTAAGGCAAAATAAAAATACATTTTGGACTGATATTGCGCCCCAGCCATGGGCCGGGGAAAACTGTCCCCCTTACCCCTCCTCCCTACGCCACTGATGACAAATCCAGTCAAATGAGATTTTATTATTCAATCAACAGTTTTTAACTTCTATAATTATTAATCATTAATTTATTCTGTTAGTTTCAAGTTTATTTAAAACAGAAAACACCAAAAATGAGAACATTTCACCGATCTCATACACAACATTGAGAGCGAAACAGATTTAATTTAATAAAAGCATCACAACAGTAACAATAAACCTGAAATTTACATAAATAATCATAAGAAAGATATATTTTAAAGTATTTTCTTTCTTCCAATTTTTATTATAGCAAAATCTTTACTTCATTTGTAACCTTCTAAAGGAACGAGGAGCTCATTGAAGTTGTTATATAAATGTTGCGATGGCATGAAAATATTGCTATCATTGTTTTATCCTCAGCTTTATCAATCTATAAATAAAATATATAAAATAAATAAATAAATAAAATATATAAATAAAATATATAAATAAAATATATAGATAAAATATATAAAAATCAACATGCATTATTTTTTCAGTTATTTAAATAAAATTAATCAAAATTTTAACTGTGGCCTACTGGCAACTTTCTTCATTATAGATTTAGGAAGCAGCGTGTTAAACGCATTTGTTAGTCAATTTTTTTGTTTTAAACTGTAAAAATGTGACCAGGCATATATTTAATAAACTAATGTATTATAGTACATTCATTTTGAACAAATAAGCTTTATGAAAAGGAAATTTTTCTTTGCTATTTTGAATATATTAATAAATTATACATTTCTTTTTAATAGTAATAAGATACATTGTTTGCATAATTCAAGCGTTAAAATACAGACAAAAAAATATCATCTATCTAATAATTAATTAATTCAATATTCCATATAGCAAATGAAAAATTTCTTCATTAAATATAATTAATGAAATTTATTGATATTTTGTAAAAAAAATTGTAGTAAAATTTGAATATTTTTGATGTGCATTTTGCAATCTGAATAAATATAACAATAATTACAAAAATTTTGTTATTTGAAAATTAATTGAAAATTATTGTTAATTAAATGCATTTTTGATTCATGTAGTTTTTTTAAATATTAATAAAATAAATAAAACTTTATTATTATAAGAACTCTTTTCAAATTTCACCACTGATTTCTTTTCAATTGACGTATTTATTGTTTATTTGAACTACAATTACAATTTGTGTAAAATTTTAGAATTTTGTTAACATTCCGTTCAAATCATTCCATGTGGATTAATTATAGGGTTTTTCAGTCATTACAGTCATTTTTTCACTCAATATAGTCATAAAAAAAATAAATGTAATTTTATTAATCAATATAGTCAAAAACCAAATTTTATTCGAAATACCAAATTTTAACTATCAATTTCAAGCATTAAAAGCGATTTAGAAATAATCCTCGTCATATTGCTCGAATATCCCTGAAAATCGTGCCACGAAAAAATCAGTTGCTTCTTCTACATATCGTATCAGTTTTTCTTCATTTTCAGGTCGCATTGTCATCACAGTACTTTTCCATTTGGAAAACGAATTTTCTATCGGGTTTAGGACCAAAATATTGTTGACTTGCACTATTTATAATAGGAAGTGTTATATATATTTTGAAATTTTATTTGCATTTAGTTGTTTGCCAGAGCATCAATTATTAATTGAAGAGTTTGTACAAAACCAGCATTAATTTGACCAGTCATTAAGGAGATTAAAAGTGAGATTTATATATGAATGTTATCGTTAATGAAAGTAGTAATAACGATCCTCACTTCTTAGCAGCTTGATGCAAGTGGATACAAATTTCAAAAGATTTCTGTAAATGATTTATTATAGTGCGATTATTCATTACAACGATTCTACATATCGAAATTTTGCATGCATTTTTTACTATGTGTTGTGTCTGTGTGTGTCAGTTTATTTTTTCTACCACTTTCTCACTTTCTATGTTAAATGCATTTGCTCATCGCAACGCTAAAAATCAACACACAGGTAAGTTCGTATGTTTATATAATATACACGTATTGATTTTTTTACATTATAGATGATTTTGTTCATTGCAAACGGGTTTAATATTTACTTCAATTTGATGGATTGGAGAAAACAAATTTAAAACTAATTATTTTGAGACTGCAATAGACACTCTTTCGCTATTTATATAGATACTTACTTAATTATTATAAATACATACTAACTGGCGGGTACCTGGTTAATCGAATACCCGTTGGTGACATTTAAATAACAACAACTAAAGAGGTTATATATATAGCAAACAATGTATAACAATACTCTTATGCTCAAATACAGGTGAGACAAACAAATGTCCATTTTACGTATTTGGTAAGTCTTCAAACTGCCTAAATGATACAGTGTTCAAAGTTTGGCAGTGGACTGTGTGTAGAACAAATAGGTGTGGATGGTCATTTCTTTATTTGAATCGTATTTTAAACAATAAAACAAAGTCATTACTTCACAGAAAGCAATAGTGTCATTGACAATTGTCTCGCCCATCTATTTATTGAAAATATGAGTTCCATAAAAATAATGTATTTCTTAATACTTCTAAAATTCAATCTAAGGATGATGAATCTTTCAAGTGCTATTCTCGGCAATTAATGCTCACGCATTAGATTTGTTTTCTTGAGACATGGTTCCACCGACATAAATTTATTACAGACACTTTTTAAGAAAGCATAGGAACTCATAATTCCAGTGACTATCGGTAATTGCTTTCGTCACTGTGAATTTTCTAAATTCTCATCTCCAACCCCAATTAAATCAGCCATGACTCTATTCGAGTAGCAAATTAACGGGAGTAGTCTGTATTTCTAGGAAATTATTAGCAAAATTCTAGACATATTCTTTTCCAGCTTATTTTCCTGAAAAATTTATTTTCACTCTTCTTGTTGCAATATATTGATGTGACTGACTTTTCTCCTGGTTCCATTAAAATTTGGAACACCAGGAATATGATAAACTTTATCACTTCAAATAATAATGCACGACAATTTCTTTGAAGCCAGTAATTTTGTAAGAAATGTTTTTTTCTGTTTTTTTCGGTAATTTCTGTCATTGTTTTAATTGTGATAGATTTTTTGAACTTTTGTAAGATTGTGTTCAAATCTCTGTAAAACAAAATTAATATAAATACTAATTTTTGTCACAAGTTCATGACATATTTAACTTAACTGTAACTTATGCCATTTCCAAATTCAATCTAGTATTAAGAGAGAAACGTTTACACTGCCCAACTAATGCATTCATACTGATTAATAGCATACAGTTTCATTCTAGGGATCCAGATATATAAGCACTCATCAAGATTGCATAGAAAATTAGGTTTTTTGAGCGTATGTTATGTGCAAAGTATACTGTCGACTGTATTTAGTATCAGAAAATGAAAATCCAGTGTCTTTGTACGAATGCGAGGATGAAATTTGTGAATCAATTACATTTGTTATGGAATTGAATATATCTGTAGCTTCTATGTCAAGTGAAACTTCAACAAAATTTCAAATTAATTGACTCTTTACAAAAAGATTTTTAACTTCTTGAAGTAAATGGAAAACCAACTCACAACTACGAAAGCCTTTGTAATCCCTTCGTAAAATTCAACTTACCTCTACCAACAATGAGTTTTCTAGGTGGCTTGTACATTTTCAACCAAATTAAGAAGTAAACTTCAATTTCTATATTATATTAGAAATAACTGTAATAAATAATAACACTTTATTATGTTCATTTTTAATTAGTATCGAATAAAATAAAGTTTAAAAAGCCAAATATTTTTATTTTAAATTTCACAATCTCGCAAATATTGAAATTATACCCAGATATTTATTGTTATATTCGTTATTGACATATCCAGCTGCCAGAAAGTTCGAATAACTGACACATCTAGATTTTAATGATCTTTAACACTATAACTGCTTCGACGGGTAAAATGGCCCTTTAAAACTTTCTCGCAGAATTTCTTACAAAATATTTTTACATAGCCAACAAAGAATTATATCAACTAGATTTGTTGAAGAACTAAACAGATAATTCTCAAGAGAAAATCAGAAGATAATTATCGACTCCAATGGAAATCAAGCAAAAACGATATTAGGACAAGAGATGATATATTGAGATCAGTAAAGTCAAAACTCGAGCAGGAAAAATCTAATGAGCACAACTAAAGCACTATTTTGTGTGTCAAGAATTCTTATTTCATTACTATGTTGATAATTTTCTTCTTTAGAATGTCAAAAAAATTCAACATATTTCAAATTATTAAAATTAATTACCCAGCCCTACCAAAAGTCTCTGTTAGGCATTTATTTACTAATTACAGTTTATAATGAACGTCTGCAGTGCAAATATGAATAGCAATGGAAAAAAAGGTTAACAACACCTTCAACATGCTGTATGCGCACATGTACACACACATGCACTCACACACAGATACACACAGAATATGACTACTCACACTAGACACAACAATGGACAGCTAATTCTGCGGGCGTCGTGTAGGAGAACGATTTCACCCTGATTGCATTTGGCCAACTGAGGAGGCTACATCATGATTTGGAGTCATTTCTCAGCTCGTGGAACTGGCCTTCTAGTGAAGTGCAGCAATCACATGACGTCAGTGGAATATCGTGCCATTCTGGATAATGAGCTTGTTCCCGTTCTCCAGAAATTGAGGGGCTCATTTTCCAACACATAATTCGCACATTATGAATGAATTCTTTCTGCAGGACAGCATCAACATTTCGGATTGGGTTCCACAAAGCCTTGATCTGAATCCTATTGAGTTTCTATAGGACGTCCTTGGTAGAGGAGTTCGCAAAAGGATTCTCATTGCCCGTAACGCCTCCTAACTGGAAAAGCATATGCATGAAGAATAGTCACACATCTCCCCTGATTTCCTGGCAAATGTGGTCGATAAAATGCCAAAACGAGTGTGTCTTGTTATCCAGATGAAAGGTAATTTAACGAAGTTCTAACTTTCTCAGCACTACAGACATTCAGTATTCGTGTGTGTTTGTGACATTTGTTCCCATTGCTGTTCATTATAGACTGCAATATGTAAATAACTGCCTGACTGGAGACTTTTTGTAGACCGGGGTATAACTGAAAAATGTTCGGGATCCAGCGAAGATGAACTATCTGGAAATGAAGTGTATAACATAGAACATTTCGATTCATTTGAAACTACAGGATACGAATCCTTAGGCACACATGAAGAAGAGAATAATTTCAATATACGAAGAGGAAATACATCGAGGATTGTTATTAAGCCCTGAAAATGAAATTAATGTAAGGGATCGATTTATTGAAACTGTGACTAATGGGATAGTTTCGCAAGAAATCATAGGTTCAACAATTGGACGAGCAGTCAATTCACAATATTACTAGGGAGGTAAGGAGACCAACAGCAAATGAAAGGAAAAATAAATACTCGCATTTCATGTTTTAATATTTGATTAGAAACAAACCGCTGCAAAATTTGATGCATTTATTGCTATTTTATATGTACGCAAGTGACAAAAAATTTGAACATTTTTTATATATGAAATACAAATGGGCTTCTCAATGTTTTCAGGAACTCTAAGAAATAGTTTACTGAAATTATTCCGGTTCAATAAAAAAGTACACTAAGTCAATGTTTACCCTAATTTACAAATTAAATGATATTCTTATATAAATCTTAGATGGTGTTCTTTTATTTATATTTATATAAAAATTCAAACTATTTTTCAAATGATTTATTAATTAATAACAAAAACATTTCAAAAAATCTTCATTTTCTTTCTTTCAGGGTTTTCCCTTCTCCGGGAAATAAAATATCTTCATTGGTTTGAATATCTCCCTAGATAAGCAATATATTGTTAATGATTACTGATATACCATAGCAATGCACATTCGGTTCCAGAGTTGACAATTCAGTTAAAATTAAGTAATTTTATAATAAAATAAAAATTTTAAAAAGTGATATTAACTCATTCACTGCCTATCATTAAGAATTGAAATAACGGGTTGAATTAAAAGAGGAAAAACAAATTCTTGTCAGTTACGATTAATTTTAAAAATTAGGATTAATTACAAATTAAGTAAATTAAATTAAATGAGCGCTTCAAAGCCAATGTTTTTGAAGAAACGTGCAAAAATATTTGCACTACTGCGTACAATTATATAAAATCTGTCTTTAAAAATAATATTAATCGTTGACATCAAGTGAACAGACAGTTGAAAATTCACAATGAAAAACCGTTTCAGAAGTCACAAATTTAATCTTCTGAAATGTCACAAAAGTTCACCTTTGTGCTTAATTTGTTCTGAGAAACTTGCCGCGATGAAAAAATACAATATTAAACGCCACTACATGCAAAAAACACGAAGAAAAATATGAAAAGTTTACAGGTCAGTTAAGAAAAGACAAGTTAAGTATAATGCAAAATAGCTTAATGGACAACAGAGTTTATTCACAAAACTGTCAGTTGATAGGGAGGCTTGCGTAAGAGCTACCTATGAAAAAAACCACATTTTATCTAAGAAACTAACGGTAAAATAATGTCTCAAAATAGCCGCTGGTATAATATGCACTGGAAAAGAAAATCTATTCAGTAAATTAAACTTATCGTGGTATACTGTAGTCAGTCGAAGTGACGAAATAGAAGAAAACGTCGCAAACAATTTAATCAAACGTAGCCATACTTATGAATATTTTTCAATTTATTTGTATGAATATCACTGATACTGCACAACTTGCAATTTTTGTCCGTGGAGTTAACACAGCATTGAACGTAACCGAAGAATGACTAGACTTGTTCAGTATGAAAGAAATAACAACAGATTCAGATATCTACCAAGAAGTACTAGAAGATGAAGAAAACGAAAGATCACTGACTCTAATGGTCAGAATATTATAATTTATGTGGAAAGCTATCGATTTATTTCCGCTTCAAAGTTCACGGTGAAATTGCAAAATAATTATGGGATCATCATCATGTCTCAAAAAATCAGAATCCGCATCAGAGAACATGGATTCAAGGTCAGAGTAGTGCATAAAAACCTTGATAACAAGCAAAGAAACGTCGTCTACAATTTTCAAAAAGATTTGATAGGATGCTGATTTCTTTTTGGAAAGAGTTTAATGGTTTGACGAATCCAAATTCAATCTGGATAGCATCAGCAAAATATGGATAAAGGAAGGTGAAGCCTAAAAAATAAGCAGCTAGGTGGAAGAAATATTATGATTTGGGATTCAATGAACTGAAAATGGGGAAATTAGCATTGATTGATGACAAAATGAATGCCATGATTTACAAAATCCTTAAAACGAATTTACGGTCCTCCGCTATGAAATTAAGATTACCCAATAGCGCAATTGATGAACAAAGCCCTGGTTTGGTGGGCATGAATTTTTATCAAATACAACGCGGTGTAGAGGGCTACATAATTTATTCAACTTTTGGACAAAATTTATTTACGGGAAATTTTTGTAATATTATTGAAACGCTAAATCAATATCATTTAGATACTTATTATTTGCCGTTTGTGGGATAACAAAATTTATTTTGGGAATTTTGAATTAAGCAATTTGGAAATTGTTCAAGTCCTTTCAGTATGAGAGAAGCAAAGAGTACAAATATAAGTTATAATTTATTTTTAAAGAATTCTAATTTAAAACTTAGAAATTTAGAAAAAACATGGAAAAAAGTATTTTATTAATCGAAATTTTGAATTTAAGGTTAATTATTTGTAAATACTCAGAAAATTGATTAAAAAATCAAAGTCACGTAACAAGGAGAAAATGACTGTAATCACATAAAAATAATTATATAAATAGCTTTAAAAATTTCTGTATTTAAATTAAAATTTTATAAATCCCGGTTTTTGAAAAAAAATCACAAATGACCAAAAATTCATAATAAATACGAAAGTTTAATTTCAATAAAAATAATATTAATATTTAATAATTAAAAATATTTTTTAAAAAACTTAAAATAAAAAAATATAACTTTAAACTTACCATCTGCCGATAATATTTGTCTTTGTTGCACATGTAAGAAAATATTCATTGATTAGACAAAAATCAAAAAAATCATGAAGTTTTTTCAACACAGAGACAAAATTTATTATACTATAAACTTAGTTTAATCGGGCTGGAATATTGTGAATCCTATGAATAACTGCATTGGAAATTATTGAATAGTAGAAGGTTTACGGAGAAAAAAACAAGATCAAGGAAAAATAGTAAATAGAATATTTAAAGGGAAAACATCCTTAAGGTATTTTCCCTTTGGAACAAAGTCGGGAATCAATGATTTTGTATAATAAATCGATTTTATGCTTAGAACTTGTTGATTATTGAGGATCGCCAGATCAGGACATGCAATAGCTTCATTGGTCACATTTGAGACCGAATGCGTTTTTGTTGAGTTATCATTTGTTATGTGTAAAAACAAAATATATTGATTTATCAATAAGGTATTTTCATTTCAGAATATCGACCGCTATTTTATTTTATATTTAACACAAGTTTTCCGCATTGGCGTTTTTAATATATTCGATCGTGAAAAATAAGAAAATCAATACAAACCTGATTATTAATAGGTTTGGATCTACAAAACGTCAATAGGCCAGGTTTGTAGTCATAGTTTGGTCTCCCACTGAAATAAGAAAATCAATAGAAAATGTTTATCTAGATTCCGATTTTGATACCGTTCCTGAGTTATGGCAAAAGATGGTTCAATGATAGATGGCGAATCTTTCTTTTTCCCATCTAATCGAATACCGAACCCACCGAAAACCTTAAATTAAGTAAAAAATATCATTTTTCAATACAAGTTGAGAAATAATTGAAATACAAAATCAATTAATATACAAAAATGAAACCGGTGAAAGGATTATTGTGGACCGTAAAAAATCATTTTTTCATAGCATATTTTAAGTTGAATGACGTGGCTGGTTATAAATTCAAATATTTCATAATCCAATAATTGTAAAATAATTTTCTAATACAATATATATAATAATCGATTTCATTATTAATAATTAATATATTTTTTGGATAAACTTTCAAATAAATATGTCGATAATTGAACAGAGAATGAAGATGAAAGATTGCAGGCATATTAAATTCTGCCAGAAGAGGAGTTCGATTTATTTTATGATGAAAGTAAACGAATGGAAATATTGATTTGTATATATTCCAAATTGTGAAATGTAATTTATTCAATAATAAAATTAAACACTTTAATATTGATTTCTGATATTTTACAATAATTATAGTATTTATAAGACTAAAAACATTTTAGTGATTAAATATATGGGATGCAGCTTATTATTCAGATTTTACGGTAACAATTGACTAAATGTGTTCAATAATTAATTAGAAAATACCTTGAAATTTCGAGAATCCCCACTAACAATCCGATAATCGTCTTCTTCGTCGGACTAAAGTCGAATTTCAAGTAAAAATAAGCTTGTAAACTTTTAAACTAACTTCGATATTGGCAATTCGTGGTGTTTCAATATCTTCTGGCTTGCTAATTAAAGGTTCATCAAATTCCACCTAACAGATGAATGCGAATTATTATAGGAAAGAATTATCTAATTATGGTGTGTAGTTTATAGTTCAATTCAAAGCAAATTTTTGATCTCATTACATAATTTTCGAAATTCATGTTTTAGTTAGTAATTGTCACAATATTATTTACACATGATCCACTTTATGTTACACCATTTCCAAATTGAATCTGCTATAAGTAGACAATTTGTACTTAGTATTCACGTGACATTTTGTGGTTGCTAGTTTTTCATAATGATGTTTGCGAATAGAACCGGAGGTATTTCGCTTTTGCCCTGTGTTTGTGATTTCACCGGACAGTGCACACATTTTCATGCTTATAGTTAACTGAATTTGGAAATGGTGTACCCTTATTAAAGGAAGAAATCTTACATCAGTCATACATTTTTCGGTGGAAAATTTTTGAGATTCATTAATGAATTTTCATTTCATCAATTTGGTATTTATATTTGTAAAAAATCTCGATCTTATAAGAAAAAATTTTTTTAATCGATATATTTAAAAATTATTATTTTTCCTTTTAGTGACGGAACAATTTTATTTAATTCAAAATATTATAATTTAATTTAGAAAATTAAAAATAATCAAAAGTCAATTTCAAAGAAAATCGATAAGTAATAAAATATATCGATTAATTAATTGAAATAATTATTTAAGAAATCAATAAAAGATATACAATATTATGTAATTTAAGAAAAATGTTACAAAAATTAAAAAGAAGCATTATAAAAGTAAAACAATTTAATCTGGGGAAGAAAAAATCAAAAATATAATTATCAAAGAATAAATACAGTAAAACTGATGTGTAGAATTTCTAAGTTCCTTTATAAGTGCATCAAAGTAATTCTCTATATAATTATAATTAACAATTAAGTTCTTAATTTTAACCATTAATCGAAAATTGTCTATTATTAAAAATAATTAAACATAAATTTCTTATAAAATCCCCATAACGTAAGAATTTATTTTGATTTCGGCTAATGTCTGTATGCGATAAAATAGGCCCAGTACCTAAGATACAATGCGCCACATATTACTGGGTAAATAATACTCATTAAAACCACGCAAGATTTTAGCCTACTTATTTTTACAAGTGTTATAATGAAATGTTTAGGAACCGTGATTTTCAATACGTGTGAGCAAAAAGAAATATTTTAAAATGTTAGGATTTATGCAAATCTATAGAAATTTCTAATTTCCTATTTTTTTCCAATCAATTTTCTTTTTCGATTTCCGATCACTATTGTAAATGTTTTAGAGATTTTCTTTACATCTTTTTTGCGAAGTTAGAGCAACAATAAAAATTAAACTATATACAACTTTTATGCCATAAAAATTGTTAAGTAATTCTAAATGTGCTACAATCCATAAAAGGTTGAGAATCACTAGTTAAAACAAAACACTGTATATATAGTATTTGTATGATATTTATTAACCCTCAGATAGACCTCCTTTAATGTTGGTTTTATTACGTTAACATGTATAAAAGTAATTCTCTGTATAATAATTATAATTAACAATTAAGTTAATATAGAAACTATTTAGATAAATCTATTTAGATGTATTTATTAACTAAAAACAAAAAGTCATTTAAGTTATATCAATGGTTCTCTGTGAATTTTTGATAGAAACTAATGATACTTCATCTGCTAGTAACTTGATATTAATTTCTGAGTATTTGTAAACAAACCCTCATATTTCTTAAACTTTTTTCATGTATCTTAATTATATTCATGAAAGATGACTTAGACAAGTATTTTAATTAATATAAATTAATAAATAGTAAAAATTAAAGACCCATTATATTTTATCAAAAATTCATAGGAGAACCGTTGATTTGGATTAAAATCAAAATGTCTTTATTTAATTAAAACATCAAAATATAATAATTGGTTAATTAAATTTCCAGAGGTTTATTCGTAAGTGGTAAGGAGATCGTCTTACAAACCTAATTATGGTAATTGACAAAGCTACAAATTTGTTGTGAACTATTCTATGATAGAAGATATCCAAATTGTTTTATGTACAAATGATGAAATGAATTTATTATTAAGTTACACTGGTAATTATTTGCCAGATTTTCATGTTTTACTCAATTCAAAAATTTTTTAATATTTATTTATTAATGTATTCCTTTTGTGAAATATTTATTTGAGTTGAGTCGTTCGAGTTGAGAAAAGAAAATTTCGAAGCAATGAATTTATCTCCATTAATTTTTGACTATATTTCAATATGTTGTTTTCTATTTAACGCAGAAAATAACGCATTGATTTTAAATCTGAAAAATGACGATAAACGAAATTGTAAATGAGTAAAGAATTCGAATCAAAATTATGAGTAATTCATAATTATAGAATTTAATTTATAATCACAACAATTTAATAAATACTTAATAACTTCATGTAAAATAATAATTTTAGAAAAATATTTATAGTAAAATCAATTAGAAAAAAATTATGGATGAAATTAAATGTTATAATAATAAGTTTTCACTGAAAGTCTTATTAGGTGATAACATTTTTTTATAAATATCTTTTAAAATTTCATTTATTTTCACTAAGATTATTTATCAATTTGTGGGACAGTTGAAAAAACGATTCAAAATAGTAATGAAATATGAAATGTTCAAAGGAATTAAGAACAAATGAGAGGTGAACAAAAATAAAGGATTTTACTGATTATGAAATAATTGAAAAGAATTATTTCATAATCGAAAGTTCTCGATAGAACTTGCTGAAAAGGTTTATCTTGTCATTTTTTAACTAATTAAAAATCTAATATTTGGAAAATGTCGTTTTCACATTGTTTTGAAAAAAATTAATTATCCGTCATAATAACAACCAGTTGCAATAATATATAGCTGGGATTGTCAAACTTTATTCTGACAACAGTCACAAATAATAAACTAAGAATTTTGAAAGTCACAATTAAACAATAATAACGAATATTAAAATTAAAGAAACATTTCTCCTTATACTGTGTCAAATAATGAATGAAAATGTTCGACAATCGAAAGGTCGGAATATATGTTGTATTTACATCTCGGGTCATGCATCTTATCGCACATATACCTCCTTAAAAATAGCACGAGTATTTCGATGTCGCAAGATGAGCTTCAAACAAGTTGACTTAAGTGTAAAAAATGCAATTTCTACTAGTTAGAGGTATTTTTGATCTTTAGACTAAAGTTAAAAGCATCCAAATATGTGCAACATTAAAAATATAATTATTGATTTCTAAGTGCAGGAAATGTGCAAAAAGTGCAAATTGTACTTTATGACTACTCAGAGGTATTTTTTGGTTTTTAGACTAAAGTTAAAATCATTCAAATATGTGAAACATGAAAATTATATTATTGATTTTTAAGTGCAAAAAATGCAATTTCTACTAGTTAGAGGGATTTTTGATCTTTAGACAAAAGTTAAAAGCATCCAAATATGTGCAACATTAAAAATATAATTATTGATTTCTAAGTGCAGGAAATGTGCAAAAAGTGCAAATTGTACTTTATGACTACTCAGAGGTATTTTTTGGTTTTTAGACTAAAGTTAAAATCATTCAAATATGTGAAACATGAAAATTATATTATTGATTTTTAAGTGCAGAAAATGCAATTTCTACTAGTTAGAGGGATTTTTGATCTTTAGACAAAAGTTAAAAGCATTCAAATGTGTGCAACATTAAAAATATAATTATTGATTTCTAAGTACAGGAAATGTGCAAAAAGTGCAAATTGTACTTTATGACTACTCAGAGGTATTTTTTGGTTTTTAGACTAAAGTTAGAATGTATTCAAATTAATGTACCAAAATAAATATATTTTTTAATTCTTTTAAAAACTGAAAACCCTTTCTATCCAATATATATTTTAAATTAACCTCTATGAAGATAACTAATGACTAATTTCTTTATCAAAGAAAAATCGAGATAAATAAATTGAAATTAAAAATATATACACTTTTTCTACATTTCTTTGTATGCCATTGATCAATATTTCTATAAATTTAACACAGAATATTAATCTATAGTCAAAAATGAAGATAATAGTAATTTGATTAAAAAATCAATAATGAAAAATAAAATAAATGTAATAATAAAAATATACACTGGTATATAAATATAACTGAAAATTACCTGCATATCACATTCAATAATTGAAACCGCTTCTTTGGGTTTCGTTTCAAGAATTTTTAATTCATAGCTCTGAAAAACTAATATTTAAAATTAGCAGAAAAAAGGGGAAAAAACTTTTTTAATGATATTTCAAGGAATATCGAAATAAGAATAAATGTTCATTCACTACATAATTTGATATTAAAATATTCATAATGCAAAAAATAGATATCTATCATACAATTGTGACGAAAGAGATGACAATATAAATCTTATAAATCCAAGTTAATCACAAATGAAGATA
>CAUHTR010006530.1:0-17961 GCA_959609185.1 Schmidtea polychroa
TGTGTTTATTATTTTTGTTGTTTCTGTCTAATTACCAGTGTTTATTTGGTGTAGGTTTTTAATATTTAGCTATACTTCTTGCTTTTTACTTGCTGTGTACCTACACATTTCAGTCACAATGAGTATTTTGGGTCTAGAATTCAGTTCTAGCCCAACACTAACATATTAACACCGCAGCTATTCCGAAACAATATTTTTAAAGGAGACTCTGTGGGCTCTAACAAACTTTCTTGTTCACGCATGTACAAACAACAAATCACAATCACCTTTGATTGTAATTACTTTTGATTACTAATAGTTCTATCTCATCAAAGACCATATTTAACTTTTAGAAAAGTAATAATTTTTAAGATTTACATTTTATAAATTTTCGCTAGTCAAAATTGGGGTAAAACTTTTTAAAGAGAAGACCCATCACCACATTTACCCTAAATAAATAATTCAGAACAGGACCAAATAAATACAGAATCAATGTGTACACCGAAGAACGTATATAACGAAACAATAATTCTCAAAATCAACAATTTAGCGAGAAGATCAAATATTCATAATTGAAAAATAAGCTGCAAAAAATGGCTTGTTTATTTTGTATGACATTTATGGTACAACATTTATTTGATGTGTGATATCGTTACTTTATTATTTTGTAAATAATTTGTGTTGTTTTATTGTGATTTATAAATAAATGTGTTATAATCTATTTATTGGTGTACGTAAAAACTTAATTACATAGTATAGTGGGAAATTAATTGAAATAATTGTAATTAACATTTGATTTTTAAAAGTCAATTTAAAAAGAATAACACAAACAACAACTGAAAATAAATCAGTACTTAAAAATATATATTATAATAATAAATAAGTTAAATAATTTATAATACAAAATGTATATAATAATATAAAATTTATACTCTTGAAATAATTTGAAATAATCTTACTGGTTAATTATCGGTTCTCGCGTCTGTGTGCGCTTTTTACTTTTTTGGATTGATTTGTGTGCGCACACAGATGCGGACAATTGTGGAATTTATCGGGTTGTATCGAAGTTTTTTGATTCGTGTCGATTTGGATTTGTATCGATTTTTGATTTGGTTGAAAGTAATCAGGGTATTTTTTATGTTTTTGGATCGATTTGTTTAAAAAGATTGGAATTTGCGCGAAGGTTAATAAAATTGTTATTTTGATTTTCGTTCTTTAATGCCTTCAATTAATAAAGATAATTACTCCTTACAAGTAAAATAATATAATTTCAACTAAAGGAAATTTGTATAAATAGCGATGCAAAATTATTGTTGTTCACCTAAAAATTTTACAAACAAGTATACCACAAGAAATACTAAAAGGTAAGAATAAACAAATATCGCGTAAAAATATACGCTAAAAAAGATGAATGGCAGGAGCAGAACAATCAATCAATCTAAATTTAACCCAATCCAATCCAATCCCAGCAACATCAAAATAACTCATTTGACATTTAGTATTCAACATTCTGGCTTATTATTCGTGATGCAACTGTGTAAATATTAAATTAGCACATTTTTATATGGTTCTATGGGACTTTTATTGCGAGACTTTATTTCATTGGATTTTTATTTATCATGTTGTGGAAATATATATTAACACTAGTAATATTAATAATTAAAACATGTTTAATTTTAATTAAGTAACACATGATAGGTTCAACGACAATAATGTATTTAACATAATATAATTATAATTTAATAATGCTCGAAATATAAATAAGATTTCAATAATAACATAATATTTAAAATATAATAGCTCTTAAAAAATCTATTTCATTTCCAAAGTGGAATGGATACAAAAAATAAGTATAAATAGCGACCTAAAATCATTTTCAATCGCCCAAAAATTTTAACACTTTTTGTAAGTAAACTGAAAAGGTTAATCCTTATTAGCTTTTAAATTCGAACTGGCACAACAGAAACGTTCACAAATCTACAGGCAACACATACATAACAAGCACAATTACTGTAGAGATCGATCTTCGAAAGAAACTGCGATTTAAATTGTCATTTATATCGACTGAATTTGGTAAATATTGTTATATAAAAAATCTTTTAAAACACTACCTTGTTTTTATATTTGATAAATATATCTACCAGTGCAACGTTGGGAATCTCAAACTTTTTTTTGAGACCTCAACAGTATCTTCTAAAGTAAATCTTGTGAAGAAAATAAAACCCAGAACAGACAGAAACGTTCAACATAAATTTTATTATTCTACAATAAATAATATAGCACGCACCTACACAACATATAACATCTACATAACCTGCACGCATCTAGTTTTGTAAAGAACCAATCGGACAATTATTCTGATCACAGTTGCTATTTGGTAATTTTTGATATTTCAATAAATATTTATATATCGACTCATATTTGTTCCCAATTAGATAAGAACCAGTAAAGTTGAGAATCTCAAATATTGAGACTTCGATATTTGTACCGCGAACCGGGACTTTAAAATTAACTACTGTTATTTACAATTGGGGGATAGAAATTGATATCAGAGGCTTAGAGTATAATAAATCAAGAAATTAAATATAAAGATAATATCATTAACCAGTACTACCAGAACAACCAGTAATTGCACGGCAGTAATCAGCACAATACAAAATGATCACAGTCTGCCGAATGATTTCAACAATCTCACGATATAAATGAATAACTTGGCTTATGTGATAGATGTCGAAATACTATATAATACTATATACATACAATCCCAAATTCTTTTCGAGAATTAAAATATATCGAATCCAAACACAAGGAGATTTAATCAACAGAAGAATATCTTTCACCCATCATGATTTATCACATGCAGAGGCATAAGTTCATCATATTCGTAAAAGTAAGAATGATATGTAATATTAACAACAATGAAAGAATTAAGAGAGCAAAGAGAAAAAGATGAACAATTATTTGCAGATTTAGATAAACAGAATATTTTGAGACAAGAATTAGAGGAATCTTTAAAAAATTATCTAATAGATGATTGTGAGACATTAAGAATAATAAATAAAATTCAAATGGAAAGAACGGATCTTGAGAGTCTGGGAAATTTAATACCGCTTTTAACGAAAAAGCCACAAGAAACTCAATTGTTTGAACTTGAAATCGAGATAAAGGAGATGTTAAGATGTTATAGTGAATATATTCGAAAAAACGAAAGATTACATAGACCACAAGAGGTCACTTTAAAGACAGATGAAAGAGATAAATCTAGAATAATTATTCATGAAAAAGGAATAGACGCCTGTACAAAATTAAAAAAAATAAAACAAATAGCAAGAGCCAAGTGGCATAATAAATTAGGAATACATTATAAAATAATGATGAAATATGTTTATGGGATGAGGATGGAAAATGAAGATTGTTCAATGGATTATGGAATAAACTCAAGTAAAAATAATGTGATAACAGTTTCAGTAGAAAGACACTTAGAGGTAATTTCAGATGAAGGGGTAATTAATAGGGAAATTTTAAAACCAGATTTAAAAGAGGCTGCAAGAGGAGCCTCAGGAGGTATAACGTCCCCAACGTTAGAAGAATAATAACGTTTCCGAGAAACTGAAAAAATAGCTATAGTAAATTATTATATTTTTTATTGTTTTTATCAAGGATAGCAAAATTATATTATAGCAAAAGTTATATTTTTATGATTTTCATCAACGATAGTAAAATCCCAATTAGCCTTTTCGTTATCAATGTGTTCTGGCACGAAGGATCGAAGAAATGAAGTATTTAAAAAGACTATATAAGAAGAATATTTCTAGTTTTTTACTTTTTGGATTGATTTTTTTTTCGATTTTTTTATTTTCTAACGCGATAATTTACTATAGTAATATGTAAGGAAATGTAATAGATCTGTCAGATAACAAAATAAAGCGAAAAATAAATAAAAATTGCAAAGGTAATATAAACATCTATGCAATGGAAGAAGTCGAATTCGAATATCAAAGTGGTAACATTATACACATAAAGGTGAAAATATAAAGTGAAAATACATACATCTTCGAACCAAATACTACCATCACAAAAAATAACAATATTATAATAGCAGACGAATGTACAATATCTAAAAATGGTATAATTCCAATAAGGATCGCAAACTTCGAAAATAAAAATGTTAAAATTTATAAAGGCCCAAAGTTTGGACAATTATCTAAGTGTGAAATAAACAAGCAGGAGATAGGAGAATTATCCATAGTGGAAAACGCTGGTGAAAAAGCTACCATACAAAACCAAGAAAATAATATCAAATTCTATGATAGGATTAAAATAACTAATAACTATCTGACCACAATACAACAGAAACAGTTATAAACCCTAATTGATGAATACAATGATTTTTTTGCTTAACATGGATTTGATTTAGGAGACACCGATATTATAAAACACCTAATTGATACAGGAAATGTCAGACCACTAAAACAAAGGCCTTACGCCAACCCTTACAAACTTAGTGAAGAATATCAGAATCTGTAATACCTTGAACAAAAACCATTACACAAAAAATGGTTCTTTTAAATAATAATATTTAGTATGGTACCAATGACAATAATAATAATATGGACGATACAGACCTTATAGTCAGACACAATTTGTGACGGAATTTAGATTAGAAGAGTTGATAGATACAAAACCGAACTGAATACACAAACACGATTGTTTGAAAGTACTTGTATTGATTATATTTGATCGGAATTCTCGATATTGATAAAATTGTTTTGCTATTAAGAACCAATTTTGGTTAATAGCAATTTGGATTTTGGAATTTGTATCGCAAAAACTTTTCATTTGAAATAGTGTGGATATTTCGGGATCTAGGGAGATTTCGCACTAATCTGGTAAATTTATAGATTTTAGTTTAATTAATTAAATTTAAAGAGTACAGCATCAGCCTACGTTTTTTGTAGCTGTCTCGCTTCGATTATAATTAAAGTGTTAACTATTTTCTGGGTTGATACTATCGCGGTTAAAATTCGGACAACCCCTCTTGATCTTGACACCTATAACGCATTTAGGCCCAGTCTTGATCAATAGAAATAACCTTTAGGGCGGTTTGTATAACCGTTCTCTGATCTTTAGAGTGCAGCCAGTTTTTTATTGTTAGCTAATAGCTTTGTATAATTTTTAGTTTTAAAATAAATATTTTAAAACATATTGTTTATTTATTTATATAAAATTACATGCACGTTTTACAATCACTTTAGTGGAGTTAGATTTACGATTGTGTTAATTACTACCTACCCATCGAACCTAACACAGTCAATCAACAAAAAATCAATGCAGCAGCCAAATAAATCAAGTTCTGCCAAAACAACATCACCATCAAGTCCATACACAGGCATTACATATAAACACCACACATCATTTTACAAAGCAATACATAATAAGATATATGTAGATGACGAAGAAGTAACAATAAGGAAATACCCCAGTCAAGTTTGCATATCAAACGAAACAGAGGAACGAGAAATGTGTCTGATAAAATTCAACACATCTAGAAGGTTCAAATTAAAAGAATGGGCAGTTTTGTAGAGAGTCTAGATGCAGATATAGACGTTAGTAGAGGTATGAAGATTCCCCACAGAATATTAATACATGCCACAAAAACAACAATATCCTTAAAAGACAAAGAAAACATTTTAATAACATGAAATAACATATCAATGATGTTCAAAACAATCAAAAATAGGAAATTTAATAATTTAACAATATTATAATACAAATGCACAAAATTCCACGTGTCATAGCAATCGAAATTCTATTCCTTCCAACATTAGAAAACCCTTTTAATAGTTTAGAACCCATCTGGTCAAACATCACAATGGATTGCATATTTATAGAAAAAAAATAGCCTTCACAAAACAAATGCTCACACCTGAAGAGAGAAAGAAAAAATAGTATTTTTCGACATTAAAGCAGTGAATGATTTTAATAGGAACCTCAGACCAGTAAACGTCTGTATAAGAAATTGCAAAGGAGACTAAGTAAAATACCTCCAAGATCTAAGATATGGCAATTTTTCCCGGAAAAAACTAATGCCAACATAGAAAATATCTTAAGTAATATGGATGAATGTGTAGCCCTATTAGAAATAAAAAGACATTTATATGGGAAAATTATAGTCGGATTATAAACTGAAATGTGTAACAATTAGTCTAAATGAAATTATGGGAATAAGGGAAATTTCGAATCAAACATACATGAAAACATTCGTAGAAAATATTCCGGAGGACAGAATCAAGCTATCCAATCTTGGGTTTCAAGTGATAAAACACATGAATGATTTAAGAAGAAAAAAAATTAAACGATATATTATTAAAGCCAGAACCCTTCAACAACAATGATACATGCCTCATAACTAGCTCACCTAGAATGAGTGGGAACTATTGTCAAGTGAAAATCAGAAGATGTTGTTACTTTTCAGTGCAGCGTTTTGTTTTTATTATTATTATTATTATTATTGCAAAATTTGACAAAAATGAAAAGAGAGAAAGTTAATTGGTCAACAAACAATAAACAACAAAATCAATTTAAAATGTCAATTTGTTTTTTTTGTTGTTTTAAGTGCAAGAAATATATTTTATTTTTTCTGCAAGATTGTTTATTTTTAGAGTGCAAGATTATTTATTTTATTTAGGATTGCACTAAATGCATTTAATTTTAAAAACAGAAATTTTATTTTGACAAAACAAAGTGTATTGACACTCGAAATGGAGTGTTAACAGAAATTTCATATATAAGCAGACTGATTTCTTAGTCAAATCACCCTAATATAAAAGCTTTCAAGAAGAATTGGAAATTCAGAAATTGATATTGCAATATAATTTAGAGCAGGGGTCTCAAACTCAAACCGTACTGCGGGCCCCATTAGACTAGTATCATGAGCCGGCTGGCCGCAACATAATTTCTTTTGAAAATAAATACTCGAGAATGTATCAAAATTATTTAAATAAAGACAAACAAAGCGTCAAATATATTATTTTTATTTCTGGTTATTTAGCTGGCAACGTTTAGCATCAATATTAGGAACAATCTTTTGAGATGTGGCCTGTCTTAGTGTTGCTTGTAAATGTTCATCACTTAACTTTGTTCTTGTTGAAGATTTGTTAAATTTCATCAATGAAAAAAATTGTTCACAAAGACAGGTGCTTCCAAACATTGCAATAATTTTTACTGCCTGAGAATGAACCTTGGAAATCTTTCTTGTTGGAGATATGAATAAAACTCAAGAATTCCAACATCAGAGTACTTTTGTTTTAAAATAGAGTCACACTGAATCTCCACTAATTTCATCTGAATTTCCTCTGCCACAGATTCAACATCAACAGCAAATGGTATTTAAAAAGTTTGAACTATGGTTCAAGCATTTAAAAATCTTTAAATCGTACCCTTCAAAGGTATTAATTCTAGCAAATCCTAAGTAATCATTAAATGTTTGTCAACACCTATAATGAAGGCTGCTCATTAGGCTGTGTCAGTTGTGTCTGTGATTTTTATTTTTTGTATATAACTGTTATTGATAAATAAAGGCTTTGAACCAGTGTTTGTGTTCTTATTTATATAGGAACCATCAAGTTGAGATTTAAGAACCTCAACTTTATTGTAAATATCAACATTAAAAATTTGATCATGTTGTAGTTTTCTTTTGAGATTCAGGTTTTCATTAGAGTATAGTCAGTGAATTAAATACCCATTCAACCGTAGCAAGAAATAGAGACGACTTAAGTCTTTCTATCGGCCGTCTAGAACCCGACAGAAATATTATGGGGGAGTAGTGTTAAGGTTGGCGCTCACCTGCCCTATAAAATCTATCACCGACGTTGAGCAATACCAACCTGATCTTGGTCTGGGGCTCTCTGTTCGGAATAACATAAAGTCATGTGCGCATTCAGACTGAGACCATTGCTCATTTCTCTCACCCTAGCACCAACATAAAACTGAATGAACTAAATGGTTTAAATGAGTTACTAAAGTTAATGAAGTTATTTTATTAAAAGAAGTTAAACGAGCAAGAATGAACATGAAAAATTTTAATGATTTATAACATTTCAAAAATATTGAAAACAATCGATTAAATTACAACTTTTAGAAATATTAAAGCATTCTACACTAACAACCATAATTTATTTAATCAATGATAATTACCAGTTAAATCCAAACGTTTCGCAAAAGTTGCAGTAAAATAAATCGTAGTTGGCTGAACTTAAATCCGTTAGAAACTTTGATAAATGAAGAATGTTTGGTTTGGGAAAATAGTTGTTAAATTTATCTATCCAACGAAAATGAAAATTTGTTTGTAAAGGGTTAAATGATTTTTAGTAAATGAACGTAAATGAAAATGTTACTAGAAAAGTTTCCAAAATAATATAAGTGGTTGGCGCAAATCAAAGTTCTAAAAGAAAAATTTTTAGATTTTTTAGATTTTTTTTTCTTTATTTTTTCTTTAGTGTTCCAAAAAGCCTTTACATTCACATACTGTGTACATTTGGCAGGTTTACGTTGTCACTGTCCAGTGCTGGACTGATCCACAAATATAGTCAAGTTTTTAATTTTTTTTAATGAAATGAAATTAAACTTTTACAATTGTTACTTCTTTCTATTTCTATTTAACTCAATAGTTGATTAACGAGACAACAAAATAAACATGTAAATGTCGTGCGTAGAAGCGTTGAATCGTAAATGAGAAGTTTTTTTCGTTCGTCGCAGCACCATATAATACATAAGTCTCACTCAAAAAATTCTCCATTGACGTTGAAGTTGGAGTATATATATGTGTTTTTGTATTAAGTGACAGTTTTGGTATCACAGCTCATTCAAGTTTCAACGGTATAGTGGAGATATATATTTGAAAATCATTAATCAATAAATAAATAAAATATAGTTCTATATTTTATTTATTTATTGATTAATGATTTAGCATACTCTTTATCCAGAATGTCAGCAAAACGAAAAAGTGGTTGGGATAAGATAAAAATTAAAATGCAAAATCTAATGAAAATTGAAGGAGAATAATGTTATAAATTATCAGACATGTTTGGAATTCAAAGTTCTAAAGATACTTTGGAAACCTTGGCAAGCACTTTCCAAAGTCATGATACCGATCAAACAGTTTCAACTTTGGTATTGTCACAATCACATAACATAACAAAATTAATTGATAAGCAGGGAATTGGAGAGGATTCAGATATACAGCGAGAAGATCGATGAGTGCAAGAAAAATTTCCTTTTGAATAAATAAAAATCAAACAGATATATCAAGAAAAAAATAACAGTGATGAAGAAATGGAAGAAAAAGGTGTAGGAACAAATACGTACTTTCTTAAAACGACAAATAAAAATTTAACTCAGTTTTTGAAATTTCATTACTTAAGTATAACTTAAATGATCAAAAAGAATATTTTCATAAAGACAGTCTTCTACGTAATTGGTTAACTTTAAATGTTAAAAGCGATAAGTTTTATTGCTCGTTTTGTTTAGGTTTTTGTAAAAATTTCGATAATTCTATATTTATAAATGGTTATGACATAAAAAATGCTAAACATTTTTATCAAAGAATTGCAGAACATGAGATGTCTTCGCTTCATACTACATGTATCGAAGCATACATAAAAACCAACGACAAAGACATTTATAGTATATTTAGTAAACAGAACCAAGTAAATGTCAATAGAAATCGACAAATACTCAAAAGTATAATTGAAACAATAAAATTAATTGGTAAACGAGGACTTAGTTTAAATGAATCTACATTTAATTTGATGGACGAAAATTTAGACCATGGGAATTTTCTAGAATTACTTTTATTAATAAGTAAATTTGATCCCTTATTAAAAATTCACATAGAAGAATATGTTAAAAAGAGTAAAAATCATCATGATAAAATTGGAAGGCGTAATCTCGTAACACTATTTTCTAAAACTACAGCAAATTCTGTTATTAATGATATTAATTTTCTAATGAAAGAAATTCTCTCAAATTAAATAAATAAAGCCGAAATATACAGTATTCAATTAGACACCACCTAAGATATTAACGTAGAAGATCAATGTTCAGTTGTTATAAGATACACTAAAGAGGATGGTGTTTATGAATGATTACTAGCCGTTGTTAATTGTACTTCAACAAGTGGAGAAAATATCTGTAACTTAATATGCGAAATTTTAAAAAATATGAAAATTGATATTAATAAATCTGTTGGTAATTGTACTGATGGTGCAGCAAACATACGAGGTACATATAAAAGTTTTAATGCATGGTTAAATCAAGTTTCACCAAATCAAGTTTATACTTGGTGTTATGCACATTTATTAAATTTAGTTATTACGGATATCACACAAAAGACAAAAGAGCCATCTCACTATTTGATATCTTAAATATATATGTGGTTTTTTAAAAAGAATCTTATAAACGACTCAACGTATGGCGAGAATTTAGTAAATTTAAATTTATTTATACTATTGGAGAAACACGTTTGTCGGCCAAAGATAAGACATTAAGAAAAATGTTTGGTTTTGGTTTATATTTGTGGGATTATATTTTTCGTCGATGTTCTGCAGACTTTCTATGAAATCTCTATATCCGAAAAGTTTAACAAAGAAATTAGACATGGAAGAAACACTATTTTGACCGCGTTTCTAAAATTTGAAATTATTTTAACAGCTCAAATATTTTTACGAATATTTGAAGAAACAATACCCTTGTCATCATACTTACAAACATCAGGTATGGATGTTGCAATTGCATTTGGTAATGTGAAAAATACGATTGAAAATCTTAAAATACAAAGAGATTTATATACTGTACATCAAGCAGCAGTAAATTTTGCATTGGCTGCAAACAAAGAACTAGACAAAAGAGAAATAGAAATTCAAATTGAAACAATGTTATCTCAAACAAATAAAAGAAATAGAACGAATAATTCTAACGTTAGATTTCATATAAGTGTTACCAGAAATGTTACCAGAAACATGAATGAACGATTTTTAAAAAAATGATCCTCTTTATAATGATATATTCTATTTAGATCAAAATAATTTCTCACACATTTCAAGTATTAATATACCTTGTCACATTTTTGAACCTTTAACCAATTTAATAAATCAAAAATTAAATAATATTGCGAAGGAAATTTTGAAAGCTGAACTAATAGATTTTCAAAAAAAGTGGAAAATTTTTAATCATACTTTACCAGAAGATAGAAGTGAATTGTTTTTTGATCAAGATGATGAAGAGATTAATACAATAAGATCATGCAAATCATGCAGAAATTGTACTGTATGCTGTTATACAGTTTTGCAAAAATTTCATCTGGATACACTAGTATACTCAAATTTAGTTTTAACGTACAAATTTGTTATTACTTTATCATCAACACAAGTATTTTTAATCGACTCAGAAATTGTTTAAGTCAAAAACATTTGGAAGCATTTATGCTCATGGCGTATGAGAAAGATATTCTAAATAACATTGACAATAATACAGCAATAGAAATAATGAGAAAAAAGTGAAATATTAAAAAAACTTGTTTAACTAATAATATTTATTTGATTATTTATTTAATTGATTTTTGTTGCAGTTATTAAAAAAACTCTTATTATTATAATAAATATGTTTATAAATTACTAATGTACTTTTTTAAAATATTTTTCTTAAATTTAATATTGTGGGCCTATGTCACCGATATTTCCCGGGCCTAAATGTGTTTCCAGTTCAGCCATGTCATTGTCACATAGGAATTCTTTATTTACTCTTGGAGGACTTATACGCTTACCCAATTATGATCCAAATTTATAAGTGGTATCACTTTACCCACTAGAAACTTTCTAGGATGCGAGGCTGATAATTTTCCAAATTTTATTTATATACAATAGTGGGATACCCTATTATATATATAGTTGTTAAAGGTTTTACACACAACATATATAGTATTAGTGTAGAATTACTTTTGTGTTATCCAAGAGTTATTTTAATCAATATCATGTTTTAACGTGAAAATATTTTTGGTATGCATGCCGAGCAGATGTTATATTTAATAATTAAATAAATCCTATTTCATATTATATTTTAATGCGTGCAAGAAATATTATATTTTAATAATAACAATTTTAATTTACGTGCGTATAAGCAGGAAATAATATATACCAAAGGTGGCCAAACTGCGGCTCTTCAACATGTTTCATGCGGCTCCTTAGAGTCGTAGAAAATTCATCGATTTTTAAAATTTAATTTTTTACTGAAATTAGGAACAACTTCGTTTATGAATAACAAAAAATGTTTTTATTATATTTTTAACGTAAATTGGCTTTCAAAAATAAGTTTTGCAAACCACTAATAAAACTTTTAATTTGAATAATTATAATCAAAATTGAATAAAATACTTTAATAACAAATATCCATTTCAAATACATATATTTACATATATTTCGTTTTGTTTACAGCCTTTAACTACCATTTCCTTTTTAAATAAAATTTTCTATTTCTTGACATCTATATAATTATTTCGTCAATATGACAGAAAAAAAGAAAAGGAAATATGAAGAAGAAAATAGAAGCCTTAAATTAAAATAGGAGGATGATTATGAGCTTATTGAAGGAAACGGTAAACCAACATGACTTATTTGCAATCAGACACTTTCTCAATTCAAAACAAGTAACTTAAAACGGAAGTTTTATCATCGCTTATCCCTATAATACAATTATAAGAACTACCAAAATGAGTTCGTTCAAACTAGGTTCCCAACAGAATTTGTTATCATCATTTACTAATGAGAGTATTTTTTGTAGCTGAGATTATTTACGCCATATCCCGGTATATTGCACGAACTAAACGCCCGTATACAGGTGAATTTATAAAGTAAAATATATGTGAGGTGGTCAAGATGCTAGATTCTAATAAAACCAAATTACTTAGGTTTGTTGGAAAAATTCTGGTTTCACGCCATACAACCGAGAGACGTGTTTCTGAAATGAGTAGAGATTGTATAAAACAGCTAATAGTTGATATAAAAAACAGTAAAGTGTTTAGTTTAGCTTTCGATGAATCTACAGACATTCAAGATAATCTACAACTAGACTTATTTATCCTATATGTATCTGCTGATGTAACCATGAAAGAAGAATTGCTGGATTTAATAGCACTCAAGGATGCAACCCGTGGGATTGATATTAAAAATGCACTGGACACAATATTGTCATCTAATAGTATACCTTTGAACCGAATCGTAAGCGTTGCAACCGATGGTGGATCTGCGATGCTAGGTAAAAATATAGGTCTTGTTGATCTTTTAAAAAGTGATCCGAGAATACCTGATTTTATGTCTGTTCATTGTATTATTCACAGTGAAAATTTAATAGCCAAGTATGGCAATAGTAGTAGAATGTCATATTTTTATTTTAATTACAAGTCAAAACAGAACCTCAATTAGGTTTTGTTTTTACTCCCGTTATGGTGTCCTTAACGACAAGGAATAAATTTCTTAAAAAAACTATATAGCGATAATTTACTATAGTAAATTATCGCTATAGTAAAAATTGAAAAAAAATCAATAAAAAAATTCAAAAGAAATTAGAACTATTTTATATTTTTTTACTGTATTGAATTGAATAATTTACAATCGTAAGAACAAATCAAGGAGACAAAGATAAAGATAAAGATAAGTTAAAAATTTCGAAGGAAAATTGAATTATTCACAACTGCAAGAACAAATCTAAGAAATTAGAACTACTTTATATTTTTACTGTATAGAATTGGATAATTTATAAACGCAAGAACAAATCAAGGAGACTAAGACTATTTTCTATTATTACTGTGTGGAATATATCAACAAATATCCAAGTAACAACATTCACACCTATACCAAACAGTAGTCCAAATATCCTTCCACTTTCGACATTACGAAAATTCTTAGCAAACTTCCCTAAAGAAAATCTTTCAGAAACCATACTACTATAAGGTTTTTTATTTCTTATAAATAAAGTTTGAAGTTTTATTTTATTGTTATTATCATTTGTTTGGATTACAAAATTTTATTGAACTGTCATTTATTATCTTTTATACACAACACGCACCCCGATTGTCCCGCCACATTTTTTAACGGTGACTCTATCGGGTCCTTCAAATTTCCAAACAGACACACGCACTCATCCACACAAATATAGTATAATCTATATATAACACAAATATAACATAATACTATCGATACATAATACTACCAATCATAACAGCAATGTTATGAAAACAGTTCTTAAGGTTCTTATAATCGAACAAACTCCAAAAATTATAGAAAATTTAAAAATTTTCTTGAAGAATAAGAATTTTATGAACATCTTAATGAGTTGCCATTCTATTCTATTGTGAGATGGTTATCTAGATATAATGTATTAAGTCGTTTCTGTGATTTAATTGGCCCAATTAAGGATTTTCTTTAAAAAAAGCAAAACTTTTATTCAGTTAGAAGAAACTTACTGGCTACAAGATTTATTATTCTTAACTGATACTATGGAACATCTACAATCACTCAATTTAAAATTACAAAGAAAGGAAAAAACTATCGTTGATCTCTCCCAGGCGATTCTTAGCCTTGAAAGAAAATTAAAACTGTTCAAAAACGATTTGACTTCGAAAACTTTCAGTCATTTTCAGTCATTTCACAAATCAACGATACAAAACTTGAAGAGCATATAGATAAATTACAGGAATTAATAGATTATTTTGTGTTGAGATTTGAAGATTTAAGAAAATTTTAATTGTATCGATTTTTTGGTGAATCTATTTGAAATTAATGTAATCAACGAAGGATTTTCAATTATACAAAGTATTTTACTTATAACTACTACTACAGAATTGATTGATATGCAGGAAGACCTTGGATTAAAAATACATCATATATCGATAGTGTCTCCAATAAAATTTTTGGAAACTTGAATCTAAATCTAAATCTAAACTGATACCCACATTTGAAAAAGGCCGCCTTAAAGCTAATCTCAATGTTTGGCACGGCCTGCTGTTATGAATCTTTGTATACTGCAATGAAATATATTAAGTCAAAACATCACTCGCATCTAACAAATTAACACTTATCCGAACAAATTATAAGCCAGATTTTAAGAAATTTGCGACCAAAATGCAATCCCAAAAAAGAAACATTTGATAGTGAATAATAAATAAATTTTGAAATGAATGATTGGTTAAAAATAATTTTTTTTGCTAAGTTGTAATTTAAGTTTATGGTTTTTGGCTCTTATGGAAAAGGTCGACCACCCCTGATAAAAAAANAATCATAGACAATTTAAAAATTTTCTTGAAGAATAAGAATTTTATGAACATCTTAATGAGTTGCCATTCTATTCTATTGTGAGATGGTTATCTAGATATAATGTATTAAGTCGTTTCTGTGATTTAATTGGCCCAATTAAGGATTTTCTTTAAAAAAAGCAAAACTTTTATTCAGTTAGAAGAAACTTACTGGCTACAAGATTTATTATTCTTAACTGATACTATGGAACATCTACAATCACTCAATTTAAAATTACAAAGAAAGGAAAAAACTATCGTTGATCTCTCCCAGGCGATTCTTAGCCTTGAAAGAAAATTAAAACTGTTCAAAAACGATTTGACTTCGAAAACTTTCAGTCATTTTCAGTCATTTCACAAATCAACGATACAAAACTTGAAGAGCATATAGATAAATTACAGGAATTAATAGATTATTTTGTGTTGAGATTTGAAGATTTAAGAAAATTTTAATTGTATCGATTTTTTGGTGAATCTATTTGAAATTAATGTAATCAACGAAGGATTTTCAATTATACAAAGTATTTTACTTATAACTACTACTACAGAATTGATTGATATGCAGGAAGACCTTGGATTAAAAATACATCATATATCGATAGTGTCTCCAATAAAATTTTGGAAACTTGAATCTAAATCTAAATCTAAACTGATACCCACATTTGAAAAAGGCCGCCTTAAAGCTAATCTCAATGTTTGGCACGGCCTGCTGTTATGAATCTTTGTATACTGCAATGAAATATATTAAGTCAAAACATCACTCGCATCTAACAAATTAACACTTATCCGAACAAATTATAAGCCAGATTTTAAGAAATTTGCGACCAAAATGCAATCCCAAAAAAGAAACATTTGATAGTGAATAATAAATAAATTTTGAAATGAATGATTGGTTAAAAATAATTTTTTTTGCTAAGTTGTAATTTAAGTTTATGGTTTTTGGCTCTTATGGAAAAGGTCGACCACCCCTGATAAAAAAATTAATTAATTAAATTGTCACAATTTTAGTATGAATGCTGAGCCTGCAAAAAAATACACACAAATGCAGAAAACATCCATATTCATGGAAAAGGTTGGTGTAAAAAGGCGATCATTCAATCAATCAGGATTGAAAAGAAATAATTTCAAAACAAATTAGTAAATTAAAACAAATAAATAGACCAATCAAAATGATTGTAATCTGAAAGTTTTAACAAATTTTTTTATGGATTTAGAAGTTTCATTATTGTAGAATTGAAACCATTCTATCGTCAAATATGAGGGAATACGTCTTCCTATCTTTCGGACTAAAGTTGGGGTTCAATCGCCCAGTTGCTGATTTTATTGGAGCTCTCACAAGAGACTACATTAAATCACACTGACCATTTTATAATATATTTAGATCATAGGTTAGGGTCATTAGAATCCAAATATCTGACTCATGTGAATTTTGGTAGTGATTGTGAAAAAACGAAGCCTAGGAAAAGCTCAATGTAATAAGTTACAACAAATTTAGTGTCTCACAGCAGTTGAAGAAGCCACAGGGGTAGTTTTTTTACCCATAATTCGAGAAACCTTCGGCAGCAAATATTATTTCATGAAAGATCACAAGCTATATTTGATAACTCGTCTGAAATTTAATAGACTTACGATTGTTAAAGGTGCCAGTTAACTAACAAAGTAATAAAACGATAGCTCAGTTTTAAGCCTATTGCAAGATCTATCTAATGACATATAAATATTATTTTTATCATTAATATTGGGAAAGATATTAACAATTGATGACAATCTCATTTTAAGGTATTTTTACTATGAAATTTCAAAATAATGTCTTTGTTCAAGCGGTGACCTACTTTTGATTTGGGGCTTAGAGCATGTAAAAATAGTTTCGATTTTAAACTTAATCAACATTTTATTTATTCGTCAAATAATGCAATGAAAATGGTCAGCACTAGTACTTAATAATATGAGTAAAATAAAACAACTAACTTGAATAGCAGTGAAAATTATCAATCAGGTGATCAATTATATTTGAAGTTATAATTGTTTAAAATATATAAAAATATACTTATGGCAATCTTTAATTCTGTTTTTACAAGTATATTTAAAAAATAATATGATATGTATATTATACATTGTATAATCTTCAATCGTAATGTTGATAGAATTCTTAACATGGAAGCTTATGAATTTAAAATAAAAAATAATTATGAAGTTTTGATATCTAATTATTTCCATTATTTTGAGTGATTAATTATTGGGTTAATTAACGAATGATTGAAATATAATAATATAAATAAAAGTAACTGGTCCGAAAATTATTGGCAAAATAAGTTGTGCTTTAAATCAGAGCTGTTCTAACAGTGGCCTCACATAGTTAGCAATAACAAATTTTATCATTTAGAATCTTTAAAAAATTTTAAGTAAAACATTTCAATTTGTAATCAACTATCGAATTATAATAATTTGCGAAATTTAACATAACAGTTGTAAAGATATTCGGGTTCTTTTGTATGCCAGGCATTATCTTCACATTTCGATCAAATTCATCTATTATGTGCTACGACAAAAATCAATGTAGATATAAGTAAACTGAAAATATATAAGGGAAACGGATATTCCTCAAATTCAAGAGTCCTTGATGGGGTATGAGTGCTTCN
>CAUHTR010006531.1:0-17614 GCA_959609185.1 Schmidtea polychroa
TTGACTTTTTAGATTTTGATAAGCAGATAGTGTATGTGATGAAGAATATTTTGTTGGTACTTGGATCTAGTTGTTGGTATCTTGTATTTGGTAGTTGGTCAGTGTGTTATAGTGTAGGTGATAATGCTTAGTACCTGATTGTTAGTTGATTGTAAGTGTTTAGTATTTAGTGTTTGAGGACCTGGTTGTTAGTACTTAGTAGATAGTTAAAAAAACGGGTAGGTAGGGGATTGAGTGTTACCAATTACCATTACGATAATCCCCTACGACCAATACCCTTACGGCCAGTACCATTATGACCCAGTACCCTTAGGGGGTCAAAAAATCCGTCGGATAAACTCAGATATATATAATAAAACTGATAATAATAAAACGTATTTATTGAATGCGTCTCGGTGGGGGGGGGGCTTTTTTACATTGCAATAATAAGTCAGTAGTTATCAATTAAAAGAAGAATGTTGAAATTAGAATTCATAGTATTCTTTGTAATTAAATTATTTGAATTCAGTGGTGTTTTAAAGTGATTGAGTTTTGTTTTGATGAAAATCAACATTTTGTTAATTTTGAAAAGGTTTTTCTACTGATTGTAATTAAAAATTATTATAGACGCTGTATAAAAATATTAATTTAAAAAGCATTCATAAATACAGTGAAGAATATTAGTAGGTTAGTGTAAGTATCTGAGTGTGAGAGTTAGTACATGGTATCTGGTGAAAAGTATTTGGTACTTATTTGTTAGCACCTAGTTAAAAATAATCAGTAACCGATTGTTGGGAACTGTTGAATTATTATTATTATTATTATTATTATTCCATTAAAATTTTCATTTAACTTTGAAAAAATTTACATTTAAAAAAAAAATTTCCATTTAAATTTTCATTAAAAATTACATTTCTCAAAAAGTTGGTGGTTATTCAATCTTTTGATAATAAATTTAAAAATCTTAGTTTAATTTACTTATTACATTACTTATTTAAAAATTATTACTTTAATTTACTTATTTAGCTTTAATTTAAAATTTGAACCATTGGTTACTTAATTTTAAATTTTGAACCTTAATTTACTTATTTAAAATTTTTAACTTTAATTTACTTATCCTTAATTTACCTAATTATCCTTTATTACTTAATTTTACGCCATAATTTACTAAACAACTAATTATAACCATTATTTTCATATTTAACTAATAATTTCATGTGGTCAGTGATTAATTGACGAAGATTTGCATCTAAAATTAATATTGAAAATCCCAGAAATCTTTCATCCTAAATTGACTTTAACTTTAATATTTTAGATCATTGATTAGTTAATTTAAAAGTTAAACATTAATTTACCTATTTAACCAATAATTTCACGTGGTCATCTAGTTGTAAGTGTTTGGTATCTAGTTGACAGTGCTTAGTACTAGGTATCTTGTACTTGGTTGTTAGTACTTGGTTGATAATGCTTAGTACCTGGTTGTTAGTAGTTGGTACTTGGTATCTGGTAATTGGTTGTTAGTATCTAGTAGTTGTTGTGGGTTGATAGTACTTAGTAGCTAGTTAATGGGTTGTTGTCGGTTGTTAGTAGTTGGTAGGTTGTAGCTAGTTGGTTGATGTTGGTACTTGGTAGCAGGTAACTGGTTGTTAGTATCTAGTTGTAGGTATCTGGTTAATGTTGGTTGTAGGTACTTGGTAGCAGGTAACTGGTTGTTAGTATCTAGTTGTAGCTATCTGGTTAATGTTGGTTGTAGGTACTTGGTAGGTGGTTGTATGTACTTAGTAGTTGGTTGATGATGCTTAGTTGGTGGTTGTTGTTGGTTGTTAGTACTTGGTAGGTGGTAGCTAGTTGTTAGTACTTGGTACCTAGTTGGTTGTTAGTAACTAGTTGTAGGTATCTGGTTGTTGGCGGTTGTTAGTACTTGGTATCTGGTACCTAGTTGGTTGCTATCAGGTAACTAGTTGTTAGTAACTAGTTGTAGGTATCTGGTTGTTAGTAACTAGTTGTAAGTACTTGGTATCAGGTAACTGGTTGTTAGTAACTAGTTGTAGGTACTTAGTAGTTGGTAATTAAGGCTTAGTACCTGGTTGATGGTGGTTGTGAGTAGTTGGTATTTAGTTGTTAGCTGGTTGTTGTGGGTTGTGAGTAGTTGGTATCAGGTAACTGGTTGTTAGTAACTAGTTGTAGGTATCTGGTTGTAAATACATATTGGTACTAAGTTGTTGGTTTGTTGTTGAATTATTATTAAAATTTGTCTTTGAAAAATATTTCATAAAAATTTCCATTAAAATTTATCTTAAAAATTTCCATCTAAAATTATCATTGAAAGATATTTCATAAAAATTTCCATTAAAAATTATCTTAAAAATTTCCATCTAAAATTATCATTGAAAGATATTTCATAAAATTTCCATTAAAAATTAACTTAAAAAATTATTTCATAAAAATTTCCATTAAAAATTAACATAAAAAAATAATCCATAAAAATTTCCATCTAAAATTATCATTGAAAATTATTTCATAAAAATTTTCATTAAAAAATTTCAATTCTCAAACACCTTCTATTATTTCAACTTTTTGTTAATAAATTTTAAAATCTTACTTTAATTTACTTATTACATTACTTTAATTTACTTAATTTAAAAAATTATTACTTTAATTTACTTATTTAAAATTTTTTACCATTGATTACTTAATTTTAAAAATTTGGACCTTAATTAACTTTAATTTAATTTTTTTAGAACCTTAATTTAGTTATTTGAGCCCATCATTTTTTAATTTAAAATTTGAACCATTATTAACTTTAATTCAAAAATTTGGACCTTAATTAACTTTAATTCAAAATTTGGACCATAAATTTACTTAATTTTATTTTTTGGAACCATTATTTACTTTAATTTAATTTTTTGAACCATTATTTACTGTAATTTAATTTTTAGGACCATAATTTACTTTAATTTAAAAATTTGAACCATTATTTACTTTAATTGAAAAATTTGGACCATAATTTACTGTAATTGAAAAATTTGGACCATAATTTACTGTAATTCTAAATTTTTGACCATAATTAACTGAAATTTAATTTTTAAGAACCATAATTTACTTTAATTTACTTATTACATTACTTTAATTTACTTAATTTAAAAATTATTACTTTAATTTACTTATTTAAAATTTTTTACCATTGATTACTTAATTTTAAAATTTGAACCATTATTAACTTTAATTCAAAAATTTGGACCTTAATTAACTTTAATTCAAAAATTTGGACCTTAATTAACTTTAATTCAAAAATTTGGACCATAATTTACTTTAATTTTATTTTTTGGAACCATTATTTACTTTAATTTAATTTTTAGAACCTTAATTTACTTTAATATAATTTTTAGAACCTTAATTTACTTTAATTGAAAAATTTGGACCATTATTTACTTTAATTGAAAAATTTGGACCATAATTTACTGTAATTCTAAATTTTTGACCATAATTAACTGAAATTTAATTTTTAAGAACCATAATTTACTTTAATTTAATTTTTAGAACCAAAATTACTGTAATTCAAAATTTTTGACCATAATTTACTGTAATTGAAAAATTTGGACCATTATTTACTGTAATTTAATTTTTTAGGACCATAATTTGCTTTATTTTAAAAAATTTACCACGTTTTTTAGTGTAGACCACCTTTTTCTCAGGACCAAGGAGACCCACCTCACTATAGTGTGAAAAATCCATGCTTTTTTAGTGATAATCGGATTTTTGTATTGAAAATATCCTGAGACCTTAAATTACCATGCTTTTTTATTGAAGACCGCCTTTTTGTATTGAAAATATCCTGAGACCATTGAGACCCCCTCACTCTAGTGTGAAAATTCCATGCTTTTTTAGTGGTAGTCGGATTTTTGTATTGAAAAAAAATTTTGTATTGAAAATCCCAGGACCATCGTTTTTGTATTGAAAAATTTTTTTGTATTGAAAATCCCAGGACCATCGTTTTTGTATTGAAAAATTTTTTTGTATTGAAAATCCCAGGACCATCGTTTTTGTATTGAAAAAATTTTTTTTGTATTGAAAATCCCAGGACCATCGAGACCCCCTCACTATAGTCTGATAAAAAAAATTTGGACCAAACCCGAGAGATGAAGAAACCTCGAGCACGGTTATTAGGGGAAAAATAAACAAACTGAACGTTGGAGAACGATTATCAAAACAAACAAAACGACCTTTTGGAGAGAACATTATCTTAACAACCGAGCGCGGCAATCGAGAAAAATAAACAGTTTAACTTTTAGAGAACTATTATGGAATCAACAGGATAAGTGAGGATAAATAAAAAAAGATCGGAAATAACATGAAGAAACGTACAGTTATTTTATCATAATATCAAGAAAGCCGCTGGTATCAAATGATTATTGCAGAGTATATAAGGAGACTCCAATTCAGAAAATTGGGCGTTAGCCTTAGGTAGGGAAGAAGAAATTGACAATAGGTTTGGAGATTGTTAGAAGAGGTGAAATTGGAAGAGACGTGGAAAATTAAGGAATCAAAGGAAGTCAGATCAAGGAAATTAAAGGGTATCAAAAGTGAATCAAAGAGTTGAGTGAATTAAATTCTAAACAGTCAAACAAATCGAATCAAAGACAAGGAGTCGAATAAAGGAATTAAAAGGTGATAGTTACTTTCAAGATCGCACAGGGTCGAGACTTCCGAGGTGTAGGCTTGATCGAATAGATAAAAGTTTGATTATTAAATTATTGTGTGAAATTGTTGTGATTGAGAATTGTAAAGTGTAATAACAAATATCGTTGGGAAATCGGAGTTTATTGATTTGTCTGAACACAAGGAGTCAGAGTAACCAACGATCAATCTTTTGTTATTATAAAACCAACATATATTTTTGGTTAGGCCCGACGTGATCTAACGTTGGTGAAAGACTGTTGAAAATAGATATTTACGACTCGATATAAAATTGATAGAGAAGTATTGAAATTTGAAGTTGAGTAAAAATAGGAAAGTTTGGCTGAGGACAAGTAAATTTAATTTGTTTTTTTTTGAAGTTTAGATCAGAGTGAATCGATATAACCTCAGAAGTTTGAAACAAACACAAATGGCAAATGATAATGCTGTTATGCCTCTCAATAGAGAGATGATTGATTTTGCAAGTTGTCAAAAATTACCGGTGAATCAGTATGGTGGAGATCCGGTTGAGTTTGCAGACTTCATGGGAGATTATTATATGTATGCCTCAGCTTATGGATGGTCACAAGCGATAATGGTACAAAGATTTCCGTTATATTTAAAGGGAGCCGCAAGAGAAGCTTGGCAACAAGTGGACAAAAGGACAGTTGGAAATGATTGGGTCAAATTGAAGGATGCAATGGCAACGAAATTGGTAGGTGGAAATATCAAAAGAATAATGAGACAGAGATTTTATAACAGAGTTCAAAATCCAACGGAATCGGTAAGTGAGTTTGCATACCATTTAATACTTTAGCAGATAAAGCCTTGAAGCAAAGCCTGAGCAAGTTGATATGGTGAAGCAGGTTAAAGAACTGCTTCAAGATCAATTCATAACTGGAGCCCATCTCGAAATAAAAAAGGCATTATGTTATGTAGATTTTGCAAATTTTGATGAACTTGTGAAGAAAGCAATGAAAATAGAACTGAATTTAAAAAGCACCAGAAAATCTGAAGCATTCGCAGCAAATATTGAAAGGAGAGAAAGGTCGATAACACCTGTCAGAAATCAATGGGAATCCAAGAGGACCAATCCAAACAATCAGTTCTCCCAGATTAGGTACCAGATAGAAACTAACAAAAGCAGCTTTTGGTAGCCAGCTAACCGAGAGATCAAATAGTGTCGTATGCGAGCACTGCAAAAAAATCGGACATTATTCAAACCAATGTTGGTTCAAATATGGCAGAAATAGTAGTCCCTAAAAGAATATTTGTGGAAAACAAATCAAACAAGAGCAACTTGGAATGTTATCGATGTGGGAAAACGGGTCACATTAGCAGAAATTGCTTTTCTAAAAATCGATCACCATCAACATCTCCGTCACCGGCAACGAGATAAAGTAAATACAAATGGACAAATTCAATGTCATTCATGCAAAGGTTATGGCCACATGGCTCGATCATGCCCAAAGAACGCAGAAAGATTCAGCAGACCAATACTGAAGAAATCTATTAGATTTCAGGATGAATCATCCAACGCTAATGTAGCCTATGCTCAAAAGGACGAGTTCAAAGAGAAAATGGAAAATGAATTCCGGGAAATGAGACAGAAATTAAACAAACTAATGTCAAAATTCGAATCAGAGGAGGAAATTGATTCTTGTATGGTGTACGAAAAGAGACCGATGAAAAGAAAGTCTTGGAGATAAAGCGAAAAATGACTTGTCAAATGAAAAAGCTATATTATTGACAAAATAAAATAGAAAGATGGTATACGAGAATGGAAACAAATAATCCAAAATTGAAAGAGTGGATTAGTGAACTATCTCAAATGCAACTCAGCCAAAGGAAAGTTGAAAAATATTTTAAATTTATGTTTAAAGGTCTACAATAAATTTCAAGATGATGAAATTGCCAAACTGATGAAAATATTTGGAAAAGCTTTGAGATAACAAAAGGTCTGCTGATATTTTGGTAGAAACCACCGATGGAGATGACGTAAAATTTTCAAATTTTATTAAACCAGATGGACAGATAAAAGATTGAAAAGCTTATTATGTCAAAATACCAAGGAAATGAAGTACAAATAAAAGTCATACAACGTCAAATTGGTCAATTAGTGGATGAGGAATTCTTGGTCGATTGTGGTTTAATTCCTGGATATAAAACGAGGTAAAAATTTTAAATGTCATTAATTATTCAAATTTAGCTGGTAAAAGTTGGGAGGAAAAATTACAGGATTTGCGAGATATGCTATATGTCGGAGATGAAGAAGAAATTAATAAATGCCTTGATTATATAATGAATTCAGAAATGGATCAAAAATCAAAAGAACAATTATTTGAAAATATTTTACCTTATATTCATAAAACAACAAATTATCAAGTTAAAATAACAAATATACGTTGGGAAATCGGAGTTTATTGAAGTAGATACAAGTGTGCTCCATGACTCATCGTTTTTTGTCATTTTTTTGCACTACCCCCTCCCCCGATGACTCAGCGCAAAACAAAGACATATGACTCATCGATGATTCATCCATAGCAACAGTGGTAACTGGGTCAAGGTCATATGACCATGGTAACCATGGAACTTAGGTCAAGGTCACGCGACCCATCCATAGCAACGGTGGTCCCCATGCAACTAGGTCAAGGTCATTCTATTTTTAGTAACAATGTCACGTGACGTCATCGATGACTCATCAAGGACATTCTATTTTTAGTAACAAGGTCACATGACGTCATCGATGACTCATCAAGGTCATTCTATTTTTAGTAACTAAGTCAAGGTCATTCTATTTTTAGTAACTAGGTCAAGGTTATTCTATTTTTAGTAACAAGGTCATGCGACGTCATTGATGACTCGTCAAGGTCATTCTATTTTTAGTAACAAGGTCATATGACTCATTATTTTTGGAACAAAGCCAACTGACTCATTATTAAGTATGTATGACTCATCATTTTTTAAACAAAGACATATTTAATATTTAAATAAATACATTTAAACAAATATTTAAATAAATACATTTAAACAAATATTTAAATAAATACATTTAAACAAATATTTAAACAAAGATATTTAATCAAATATTTAAACAATGACATGTAAACAAATATTTAAATAAATATATTTAAACCTGCCCGATGACTCATCATTTTGTAAACAAAGAAGATGACTCATCAAGGTCATTCTATTTTTAGTAACAAGGTCATATGACTCATCATTTTTGGAACAAAGCCAACTGACTCATTATTAAAGTATGTATGACTCATCATTTTTTAAACAAAGACATATTTAAATAAATACATTTAAACAAATATTTAAATAAATACATTTAAACAAATATTTAAACAAAGACATTTAATCAAATATTTAAACAATGACATGTAAACAAATATTTAAATAAATACATTTAAACAAATATTTAAACAAATACATTTAATCAAATATTTAAATAATGACATGTAAACAAATATTTAAATAAATACATTTAAACAAAGACATATAGACAAGGACTCATCGATGACTCATAGTTTAAATAAGGAGTTATTATTTTTTTGTGCACTAGCCCCCCCCCCCCTTGTATGACTCATCGATGACTTTTTTGAACAAAGACCAATCATTTATTTTTAAGACAAAGACTATCACACACGATTAGAACGATGACTCAGGACTCCACTAGAACAAAGATGTTATTATCAAAATTATTATTTATTATTATTATTATCATTATTTATTATTATTATTATTATTATTATTATTGTTATTATTATTATTATTATTATTATTATTATTATTATTATTATTATTATTATTATTATTATTATTATTATTATCATTATTAATATTACCTATTATTATATATTATTATTATTATATTACTTATTATTATTATATATTATTATTAATATAGCTTATTATTATCATATAGTATTATTATTTTCAATGTAATATTATTATTTTATTATAATTATTATTACTATTATTATTATCAAATTAATATTATTTCAAAATATTATTTTCAAACTAATTAAAAAATAATAAAAAACATTACCATTTCTGATATAATTTTCTCCATAAAAACATATTCTTCATAAAAAATTCATAATAAAATTTCATAAAAATTCATAAATTGATTTCATAATTTCTAAAAAACATTATAATTAAAAACATAATAATTAAAATTTACTTTTTCATCCACGAGCATTTTGAAAAAATCATAGAGTATATGTAACGTCTATCCAATCAGAATACAGATAGGATAGAGAAATATACGCACACATACTCTATGCTTTGTTCTAAAATGATGAGTCATCAATGACTCACATAGTAACAAATAATGTCTTTGTTACTCATTGTCTTTGTTTAATTTACACGTGACATGAGTTCAACATGTCTTTATAATAATAATATTTTTGTGAATAATAATAAAATTAATTATTTAATTAATAATAATAAAATTAATAATAAAATTAATTAATTAATAATAATTATAATAAAATACTAATAAAAAATAGTATTACTTTGAAAAATAATAATATTACTTTGAAATAATAATAAAATATATATATATATATATATATATATATATATATATATATATATATATATATATATATATATATATATATATATATATATATATATATATATATATATATATATATATATATATATATATATATATATATATATATATATATATCAAATAATTTAAATGCAATCAATATTATAAACTGGTGGGTTACTTAAAAAATCTTTTCAAACCTTATCATTCGAAGGGTATTTCAGAGGTATATCTAATGGTCATATCTTCGAATGGTATAACCTTCAAAGGGTCAAAAACCTTCAAATTTTTTCAAACTTTCTAATATATATATCATTCGAAAGGTATTTAAGAGGTCTATCTAATGGTCATATATTCGAAGGTGTATGGTTGGTCAATAACCATCAAAGGGTCAAAAACCTTCAATTTTTTTAAAATCTCACAATATATATATCAAACAAAAGGAAATTCAAAGATGAGTATGATGGTCCAATGGTCGAAGGTATATGGTGGGTCAATAACCTTCAAAGGGTCAAAAACTTTCGAACTTTATAATATACATATCAAACAAAAGGTAATACAAAGATGAGTATGATGGTCCAATGGTCGAAGGTATATGGTGGGTCAATAACCTTCAAAGGGTCAAAAACTTTCGAACTTTATAATATACATATCAAACAAAAGGTAATACAAAGATGAGTATGATGGTCCAAGTTTAAAAGGTCCAAGGTTCAAATTTTTCAAACCTTATAATATACATATCAAACAAAAGGTACTACAAAGGTAGTCATCGCTGACTTTTTATAATAAAGATAATGACTCATAACTTTTTAAAACAAGACATCTGTTTTCAGAATGACGCATCCATGGATTTATTATTATTAATATCAAAATTATTATTATTATCAATATTATTTATTATTATCAATAGTATTATTATTATTTTATTATTATTAATATTATTATTATTATTATTATTATTATTATTATTATTATTATTATTATTATTATTATTATTATTATTATTATTATTATTATTATTATTATTATTAATATATATTCATGTCTTTGTTAATCATGCACGTTTATTGCAAAGTCTTTGTTAATTATGCGTATTTATTAGTCATACCTTGATATTAATTTTACACACATACTCAATCCATTATTATTATTGCAAGTATTAGAGAAAAACCTAAAATATTTACACACACACACACACAAGTCTATTCGAAAGTATACATGCTAGTATTACACACCCTAAGTGTAGAAAAATATTTCTGAGTGATTGTGTGTGCAATAGCCAAAAATAATAAATTTTATGAAATACATGTAAATATTTTTAAAAAATCTATGTGTGTGTTATTGGTAGAGTGTGTGTGTGTAAAATATGAAATTTTATCAAATACATGTATAAATTTAGGTAAATTTTATGAAAAATCTATGTTTTTGTGTGTGTGTGTTACGGGTATTGTATGTGTGTGCGTAAATATATGAAATTTTATCAAATACATGTAAATTTAGTTAAATTTTATGAAAAATCTATGTTTTCTGTGTGTGTGAGTTATGGGTAGAGTATGTGTGTGTAAAATACTTTTATCAAATACATGTAAATTTCTTTAAAAAGTCTATATGTGTGTGGTACTGGGTATAGAATTATTATGTGTGTGTGTGTAAAAATTTTATCAAATTTCTTTAAAATTTATGAAATATCTCTGTGTGTGTTATGGGGTAGAGTATGTGTGTGTAAAAATATGAAATTTTAACAAATACATGTAAATTTCTTTAAAATTTATGAAAAGTCTATATGTGTGTGGTATTGGGTATAGAATTATTATGTGTGTGTGTGTGTAAAAATTTTATCAAATTTCTTTAAAATTTATGAAAAATCTATGTTTTTGTGTGCATTGTACATGTATTGGACATACCTATTTTAATACGGGTATATATACTTAATATGTGATTATATATATACTGAGTTTATCCGACAAAATATTTAGTTCCCCTTATGGGTAATGGTCACACTCAACATGTTGCAAGGGTACTGCTCACAAGGGTATTATTATTATTATTATTATTATTATTATTATTATTATTATTATTATTATTATTATTATTATTATTTATAATTATTATTATTATTATTATAATTATTATTATTATTTTTATTATTATTATTATTATTATTATTATTATTATTATTATTATTATTATTATTATTATTATTATTATTATTATTATTATCATTATTATTATTATTATTATTATTATTATTATTATTATTATTATTATTATTATTATTATTATTATTATTATTATTATTATTATTATTATTATTATTGTTATTATTATTATTATTATTATTATTATTATTATTATTATTATTATTATTATTAATATTATTATTATTATTATTATTTTATATTATTACTATTATTATTGATTTCAAAGTAAAATATTTTAAGCGCGCTTAACTGAGGAAGAATTGGTTGTTTTACCAGAAAAGTATAAATATGATGACGCAACTCGACACTATGCTAGCAAAATTGGCGACTAGTGAAGGTTGAAGACTTTGATTCAAACGTAAAAATAATTGAATATAGTTTTAGTTAATAATATTACATGAAATTCTTCATCATTTTGCCGTGAAAGAAAAATTTTAGGTAAGTATTGGATAGATGTAAATATTAAGCAAAGGACCGGACTATGGGTTGATAGTGATGGCAAACGATTATCATTTACGTATGTAATGGCGATATGATTATATAGAAATGTTTCATAGAAAATGGGCTCCCGGTGAACCAAATAATCTGAAAACAAAACTTTGTATTGAAGGCTTACATTTTAAAGATTCTTCTTGGAATAATATTGACTGCAATAGCGTGAAAGCCACATTTTGCTATGACCCATCAAATGACCCGGTAAATTTCAGTTGTATGTTTAAATTAATTATATTAATTTATTCTTCTTTTCTTTTTTTTTTTAAGACTCAAACAATTTGTAACAAACAAGTCTTACTAGTCAAATTTTCTTATTAAAAAATTTATTGCCAATTTAAAATTCATTTATTAGTAAAGACGATTCACGTAAAAGTCATCTCGAAGTGAATAATTCCTTTAAGATAAACACCACATTAAAAAATTTTTTATTATTACTTATGAACTGGAGATTTCAATGATTAAAATCCAACACATTTTATTAGTAGGCATGATATAATAAGTTAAACTTGAATTGAAAATAATAATAATAATAATAATAATAATAATAATAATAACAATAATATTGGATGACAATCATAATTGTGGCTCTAAAGAGGGCCGATTGTTCGTTCTCATTATTCATCTAAATATTGGATGACAATCATAATTGTGGCCCTAAAGAGGGCCGATTGTTCGTTCTCATTTTTCTTTAATAATCTCCTAAACTTTAATTTTTAAATAAAATAAAATAAAATAAAAAATTACTTGTTTCATCATCACTTGAGTCATCACTTATTATAATATATTCAATTTGACTATCATCTAAAATATAAATAAAATAAAATAAAAAATTACTTGTTTCATCATCACTTGAGTCATCGCTTATTATAATATATTCAATTTGACTATCATCTAAAATAAAATTAAATTAAATTAAATTAAATAAAAAATTACTTGTTTCATCGTTACCTTCGAACATCATTTTTAAAATAATGGCAAGGTAACAAAATTTCGAGCAATTTATAGCTATTTTCGTCGCTTGCACAAAGATGTGAGTCGAACAGCATGTGGTAATACTCATAAAACCTGTACCATAAGGGTAAATTAATAAATCTTTGGTTGCTAACCCTAAACTATTTTCTTCACTGACAAATTAGCAATAAATCTTTGGTTGCTAACTCTAAACTATTTTCTTCACTGACAAATTAGCAATAAATCTTTGGTTGCTAACTTGGTTCAACACATCTGTTTGTTCCTTATCGATTCAACATTTAATAATAATTTTAAAAATAATAATAATAATAATAATAATAATAATAATAATAATAATAATAATAATAATAATAATAATAATAATAATGTTGGGGTCTGTAAATTAAAATTAAAAATTTAAATAAAATTTAGGATAATAAGTCAAATGGAAAGTAAGCGAGGAAAAAAGGCAAATAAAAGCGGGATCGTGCACAGAATTAATAGTAAAGGAAAGTGCGATGGAAACAGTATTAGAAAATGCAAAAAGCAATTACGAAAGGCGAGAATCCGGAAATCCGAGAAAAATCAATAGATGGAAAAATCATCGAAATCGAATGGGAAAAACGGGACAGGTATAGATTAGCTAATGGTCAACAAGATGATGGTTAGAGATTTATCAGAAAAGGGTTAGAAAGGGTCGAAAAACATTCAAACGTATGAAAACAGAAAACGTTAATTAATTAATTAATTGGCTAATGGAAAACCCGAGCTAATGGGAAACCCGAGCCAATGGAGAACCCGAGAGATAAAGGAAACCCGAGCTGGGTAAACAAGAAGAAAGGCAAACAAAAGGAAGATTTGGGCCCATTAGCTTGACACAATGATTAATGGGAAAAGAGTAAGGAGAAGATAGCGCGCGTAGGAAGACCGGTAGGGCCATTAATTATCTGGATTCGTTGGACCATTATGGGTGACAGCCGAAGCAAACACGTAGGAGAAAATGTCAAACGAAAGATTGGCTCGGCAATAACCATTTGTCATCCTGATTTCGAGGAGTATATAAGCAAAGGGAAAATCAGAGAAAATCAGAGAAAATCGGCAATTCTGCCTCAGCTAGGGTTCGAAAAACTAGACAGTAGGAAAAGTGGTAAACGAATTAGGGAAGTAGGGAAAAGAAGAAATAGAATTAAGAATACGAAAAGGCGAAAAGGGATCAAACCAAACCGAAACCGAGGAAAACGAGAGTCAACAGAACTAAAGGATCAAAAGGTGAATATTGTTTGTTTGCAAAGCATCAACGCCGAGCGGAGAATCGTATAAAACTTTGATCAGTAATTGTAGCGTGATAATAAATTGTGAACCTGTTATTTCAATATACGTTGGGTCGTTCATTGTTTTAATTTAAAGAACACAGGAGTCAGAGAGAACCGACTTGAAATAATCCAAAACCCAACAATAATAATAAACTTGTAACAAAACATTTAATTGGGGGTAGTTTCGAATAAAATTCATACTTTGTGAGTATTTTATAAATATTGAGGAAAACATTATTTCTGCGAAATATCGTTATTTAGTAAATTCTTAGGAAATTTAGCAATTTCATTTCACATTTATATTCAATTTATGCATGATAGAAAAACATGATTATTTTAGAAATCAATTCATAGATAAAACAAGATTATTTAAGGTATCTTTCAGTCAAATATTTAGGTAATATAGTATTTTTTAGTTAATTTATGAATATCAGTATTAGGATATATACAACAAATTAATCAATAAAGATTGTAAGTTCTTTTATGTACTCAGAGTTTATCCGACAAGATATTTTGTCCCCCTATGGGTATTTGTCGTAAAGGTACTGGTCGCAAGGGTAATTAAGGCACATGTATATAAATTCTTAGGTAATTTAGTGAGAAATATTTGGGTAATATTTTAAATGTAACTTTATTCTTATTTCGAACGATTAATTTATTGATTAACTTTGTCATTTAAAAGGTAATTTAGTAAAATATTTTCATAGGTAATTTATTCATCTAATATTCATTACAATAGTTAACTTCGTGAGAAATACATTAATAACAACATTGATTCTTTGGAGTAAAAATCTTTGTTCGAGTCATAATAGAAATATGATCATCTGGTTAACCAATTAAGGTGTTTATTAGTTAGAATTCTAATTTATTATCATTGAGTGTAATATATCTTTGTGAGAATAAGTTAAGATTTTTGAGCAACATTTACCAAAACATGAATATTTTGTGCGAAGAATATTGGTTAAATATGTCATTTAAAATAATATTTTCAGACAATAATTAATTCATTGGTTAATTTATATCTTTGTGAGAAATACATGATCATTTATTGACAATTCATTAATAAATTTGGTATAAATTCTTTATCATTTGGAGTAATTTTTGTCAAATTTCTATTTTTTATTATTATAGAAACATGATCGTTTGGTTAATTTACATGGAATAATATGATGAATTTCAAGTGAAATAAAGTTTTCAGTTAATTAATATATCAAATTAATTTAAAATTGAGGATACACTGATGAAAATTCTAAACAAATATTTGCATCCACACATATATTTGAACATCACATAATAAAAACTCATTAATGTAAAATACTGCAAAGTAAAATACTGCGTAATAAATGATACTGAATCGCTCTATAATAATAATAATAATAATAATAATAATAATAATAATAATAATAATAATAATAATAATAATAATAATAATAAATTAATACTTTGAAAATAAAATAAGAATTTTGAAGAAAATAATCATGAAAATATTGAATATCGTAAAAATATCTTTTGGAAATAATATTAATAATAATAATACTTTGAAAATAATAATACTATGAACTTGTATTTGAAAATAATATACATTTAGCGACCAATACCCATAGAGGGACAAAATATCTTGTCGGATAAACTAAGACTATATATATAATTAAATGCAGTCAAATTATATATATAGTCTTAGTTTATCCGACAAGATATTTTGTCCCTCTATGGGTATTGGTCGCTAAATGTATATTATTTTCAAATACAAGTTCATAGTATTATTATTTTCAAAGTATTATTATTATTAATATTATTTCCAAAATATATTTTTACGATATTCAATATTTTCATGATTATTTTCTTCAAAATTCTTATTTTATTTTCAAAGTATTAATTTATTATTATTATTATTATTATTATTATTATTATTATTATTATTATTATTATTATTATTATTATTATTATAGAGCGATTCAGTATCATTTATTACGCAGTATTTTACTTTGCAGTATTTTACATTAATGAGTTTTTATTATGTGATGTTCAAATATATGTGTGGATGCAAATATTTGTTTAGAATTTTCATCAGTGTATCCTCAATTTTAAATTAATTTGATATATTAATTAACTGAAAACTTTATTTCACTTGAAATTCATCATATTATTCCATGTAAATTAACCAAACGATCATGTTTCTATAATAATAAAAAATAGAAATTTGACAAAAATTACTCCAAATGATAAAGAATTTATACCAAATTTATTAATGAATTGTCAATAAATGATCATGTATTTCTCACAAAGATATAAATTAACCAATGAATTAATTATTGTCTGAAAATATTATTTTAAATGACATATTTAACCAATATTCTTCGCACAAAATATTCATGTTTTGGTAAATGTTGCTCAAAAATCTTAACTTATTCTCACAAAGATATATTACACTCAATGATAATAAATTAGAATTCTAACTAATAAACACCTTAATTGGTTAACCAGATGATCATATTTCTATTATGACTCGAACAAAGATTTTTACTCCAAAGAATCAATGTTGTTATTAATGTATTTCTCACGAAGTTAACTATTGTAATGAATATTAGATGAATAAATTACCTATGAAAATATTTTACTAAATTACCTTTTAAATGACAAAGTTAATCAATAAATTAATCGTTCGAAATAAGAATAAAGTTACATTTAAAATATTACACAAATATTTCTCACTAAATTACCTAAGAATTTATATACATGTGCCTTAATTACCCTTGCGACCAGTACCTTTACGACAAATACCCATAGGGGGACAAAATATCTTGTCGGATAAACTCTGAGTACATAAAAGAACTTACAATCTTTATTGATTAATTTGTTGTATATATCCTAATACTGATATTCATAAATTAACTAAAAAATACTATATTACCTAAATATTTGACTGAAAGATACCTTAAATAATCTTGTTTTATCTATGAATTGATTTCTAAAATAATCATGTTTTTTCTATCATGCATAAATTGAATATAAATGTGAAATGAAATTGCTAAATTTCCTAAGAATTTACTAAATAACGATATTTCGCAGAAATAATGTTTTCCTCAATATTTATAAAATACTCACAAAGTATGAATTTTATTCGAAACTACCCCCAATTAAATGTTTTGTTACAAGTTTATTATTATTGTTGGGTTTTGGATTATTTCAAGTCGGTTCTCTCTGACTCCTGTGTTCTTTAAATTAAAACAATGAACGACCCAACGTATATTGAAATAACAGGTTCACAATTTATTATCACGCTACAATTACTGATCAAAGTTTTATACGATTCTCCGCTCGGCGTTGATGCTTTGCAAACAAACAATATTCACCTTTTGATCCTTTAGTTCTGTTGACTCTCGTTTTCCTCGGTTTCGGTTTGGTTTGATCCCTTTTCGCCTTTTCGTATT
>CAUHTR010006532.1:0-17614 GCA_959609185.1 Schmidtea polychroa
CGAGTTCGATTTGATAAAAGTGGAACTATCACAACTTTTGGATTTATATCACACGAAAAGCCGCTGTTGCAAGCGTCTTATCAAGTTGCATATATCTGTGCCAAGAAGAAACCACATACAATAGATCATTTGCAAAAGTTGAGCGAATCTTTTGAGGGATATTTTGCTACTAGAGATATAGATATATCAGAAAAATGGATATTAGATCCATTTATTTATAATCTGGACTCAATGGATGACAGTAATTTATTGAAAGATGACCTTGTTGAACTACGGACAAATGGACGTAATCAAATGGAATTTGAAGCTGAGAATTTGGAAAATTTCTGGTGTATTCAAGTAATGTCATATCCACGATTAGCTAAAATAGCGCTTCAGCATCTTGTTCCATTTGCCACAACATATTTGTGTGAGATGGGATTCTCGTCACTTCTACATATAAAAACAAAAGCTAGAAATAGACTTAATGCTAGTAATGATATGCGTGTAGCTATTTCACAAAAGATTCCCGGGTTTTCAAAAATAATTGAGGAAAAGCAACAACAAAAAAGCAATTAATAAAAACTTTGATAATTTATAATTGATTATTTCAGCTAACAATTAAAATTTATAAAAAAATTGTTACGCACATAAAATTAATAAAAAATATGTTTTGCATAATGTTTGTTTTTTAATTTATATAACTCAATAATTTCTAGTAAGGGTTGCGAGAATATTGTTTGAAAATTTTAGGGGTGCCGGTAGCTAAAAAGGTTAAGAACCACTGATTTAGAGTGATATTTTATGAGAACTTAGCGATATTCTATTCATTTAGTCACGTCCGCAACAGATGAGAGTAATAAATAAAAGTATTCCTTTTGTATTTGTCTTCCTTTCAAGTAGCTACAAGCTGAGATGTCGATTGAGGTGAAACTTTTTTTCCCTTCTTTCATGCTCAAACATGTAATAAAACACCAGATTCCAACTGGGAATTTAAAATACTTACTGTAACTTTGTCCCTTTAGACCTTTTAGGTATTTATAAATTCGATATTTTACACATAAAAATTTCTAGCAAGGATTTTTAATTTACCGAATTTACCTGTAAATTTTTAAAATTTACCGGTAAAATTACCGAGTGTTTTTTTGCCAATTTACCGGTTTACCGGTATACAATCCTATCACTTACATCCAAATAACTTATTCTTTCATAAAATAAAATAAAAAAGTATTGTTTTTTTTGACCGGTTTTCCGGTATTAATTCGACCGTTAAGAGGTTAAGATATGAACCGAAATCAAAATATAAATTATATTTTAGTTAATTTGAAATTGTAATTGTACTGCTTTATAACTCCGACTTACATTTCTATTGGTAATTAAAACTGCGTTGTGCGATGAATTTTTGATTGGCCGGTGCACAAACTCATCGGGGATTTCGAAATATTTAATTAATCGTCTTTATTAAACAGGTATAATTTGTCACTCATATAAATATATATATATAGTCACATTTAAAAACCATATTTATAATTTTAATTTTAACTTTTGTAATTCTAGGTATTTGGGAACAGAAGGTCAAATAACTCCTCTGATGATTAGTGTTTGGGCTATTATGATGTCAATAATGTTTAAACAATCCAGAAAAGGGTTTAGACCGGATTATGATGCTCGTTTTCTATTTATGATTTGGACAATTGGACTTGGATTAACTCTGTGTTGGAGTATTTTTCTATCAAACGATAAAGTTCTGAGATCGAAATATCCACAGAAATTATATGTCCCTGAACCGTGGAGCGTTTATAGCTTGTATTATGGAATTGTGTAATAATTACTGTTTTTCGTGTGTCCGTTGGTTAAATATTTTATAAATGTTTCTGTGTTCATAAATTTGGAAATAAATTTTGATATAGCTTGAAAGTTATTTTATTTGCAAATCAATAAATATAAATATAAAAATAAATATATAAACAAAAGCTTTATTTTTATAGATTTATGAAAAAAATTAAGAATCTAATCAAGATGGGAGAAATGCCAATTAATGGAAAATTTAGTTTAAGATAAATTAATTGTTAAATCAATAATATAATTAATTTTAACAATTAATTTTTAAAATCAATTAATTTAAATATATTAATTTTTACTTATTTCGTACTAGAATAAATGTTATTTTCTATTTAACCTAAATTTAGCACATAGGTGAAGAAAAAAATGCAAGATTAATATTTATTTCTTATTACATTAACTATTTTTCAAATTCTGCTTCTTTTGGATAATAACTATATATAAACAAATAATATTCTTTAATTAAATTTAATATGATTTAATTTAATTATCACATTCCCCGTGATCAGTTCGAGGAATCAAACTCATACCGATCAATATAGAAATTGTTCCTTCAGTTGTGAGCCAAACGCTTATCTTCATCAGTCTCTTCTGGATTTCTTCTGGATCATGTTCGACGTCGCTGAATTCGATTTGCAACATTCGGATCTCTGCTACATGGCACAGTACTCCGCCAACCTTTATGTTAGTCGGCGAATTTATGCCAGTGATGACTCCGAGCAGTGCATTTGGTCGGAACTGGTTCTATAACAACTTTCTAACTAGTTTTAAAATCAATGGATACTACGCGATCGCTGGGTAATCTATTGTACTAGAAACAATATGTTGTGAATCCGAACAACTCTGACTGTCTGGGATTTTATTGTCTAGTGGTTGCCCTCCAAGATTGCATTTCCAAATGGACGGTAGGCACAGCTATATGTCGGCTTAACATCGCATCTACAACATAAATCCTTAAAAGATCGCCAGTGTGACTCTTAACGAATTCATTGAGTGCTATGAATTCAAGAACGGATCGAACTTTCCTCTTGTTTTCTTGTAATGCATATAGAGGAGAAAGAATGATGTAACCGGTTTTTTCAGCAGGGAATAGCCAGCCCTCCATTATCCATTGCGCCACCTCAGCTTCCTATTCTTGTCGCACTTCAGTCTTAATAAATACTATTCGGCAACGTTGTTTCGCAATATAGGGTGTTTATCTTTCCATCTCCAGGATTCGGTCCATTTGTCTCCGTCAAAACTTGATGCCAAATCCTTGTCATCGATCGTTAATTGTTCTTGAACTAGATACTCTAGTGCATTCACCTAATTGTACGTCATAATTATTTCCCCAAGATGTTTAATGGCATTATTAGGCAATTTAACACAAAATTAATTCCTCGGATAGATAAATGTCACTGACTCTCTTCTTCACAGTGGACTCTTCTTCCATATACTGCAACAACATCTCTGGCTTCGCCACTTTCTTCTACAAAGATTCAGAAAACAGTAGCTTGCAAACATCCAGAATCAACTTGTCAACTGCACGATTTTCCATTCACTCTGAGTCTGACAGGTACTCGCACCATCCTTGACATCACTGAAAAACCGCTGGCGCCCTTGATAATTATTAACGCCTTCAACATTTCATTTGCCATTGGTTATCACTCCTTCCAGAAATATTGGATTTTACATTTTTTTTGAAATTGAATTAATTTTAAATTACCTTTGATAATTTGCATTTTTCCATTTTATTTCATACTTTCTGTGTATCCCCAACAATTAAATGGATTGGCACATTAAATTTTCCTACACGTCCAAATTTCTTTTACATCACTCTAGACAAATCCTAACATATTGATAGATTTTGAAGTAATCAATTTTATTTACAAATTTTTATTTACTTGTAATCTGTAATTTGACAATTATTCACAAAATCTGACTGCACACTACCAAACGTATCGCGACACAATAGATAAGAATCAGTGATTTACACTTTAAATTTTTTTTCTAAAATTTATAAAATTTAAAAAACCATTTTCAAAATACATATTCCAGAAAACAATTAATTTTTTTAAAAAGAAAATCAAAAAAAATGAAATTCACATCCTATAAATCCAAAAAATATCAGATTTGGTCAATCTTTTAATAAAATAATTAAATTTAAATTACCTTTAATATTTATTTAAATTAAAAACAGTAGGTTAATAATTTTGATTAATCTTAAAATACGGTTTCATATTAAAATAATTTATAATTATAATTATGGGAGGAGGCGCAGTTGATGAGCATTAGAAGCACTATGAAGTCAGGGTAATCGTAATAATACAGAAAAATGATTAAAAATACCCTCTAATGCGTAAAATAAAAATTTATCGTAATTTATAAACCACGTTATTTAAGGGTTTCCCATTTAAATGTATTATTTTATTAATTATTAATAATATATTTATAGAATTGTAAATTTTGGTTGGCCCATGTTCATAGATTGAAATTACAAATTATTATACGATTTCTCTCGATTCACGAGGCAGTCAGACTCCAGACAAAATTCTTGTAAATTAAAACTTATTTATTTTCATTTTTTCAGACTATAAACAAATTGATCTGAAATAAAAAAAATAATAAATAACATAACAATTGTGAAACATTCAAAACGTTTTAATAAATCGAAGCTATTCAAAACATTTCCATGTAAAACAATTAAGAATGTAGATTGAATATTCAGTAAATTTGAGAAACTTTTTTTGAAATTTAAAAGTGGTTGTAAATAGAAATATGGGAACATTTAAAATTGAATTTTAACGTAGTAAAATGTGTTCATATTATTAAGCTCAAATCAAAGAAACAAAAATTATAATTTCATAGCTTTAAGAGCAGTTTCACTTAATCAATAATTTAATTATGATAAAATAAAAATATTAAATCAGATGTTAAATTTCCGAAAGAAAAACTCAAACTTTCAAAAATTGGTTTTTTAAGGAGATTAGGTTTAAATGAATTTATTTATAATTATTTGTCTGCACGAAGCCCTATTAACACAGAGAAAAATCGATAGTTACAACAGTGAAATAAATTCCATTTTTTGAAATAATAATAATAATAATAATAATAATAATAATAATAATAATAATAATAATAATAATAATAATAATAATAATAATAATAATAATAATAATAATAATAAAAATAATAATAATAATAAAAATAATAATAATAATAAAAATAATAATAATAATAATAATAATAATAATAATAATAATAATAATAATAATAATCATAGTTTTATAACATCCTGTAGGTCACCAATATTTTATGTAGGTCAAATAAATTTTTCATCTTTCATAATTTTCAATGTTTTTTTACAAAATGTTTTCTAAGTTTTTTTTATTTACCGCGATCTTTAAGCTATTTTTTCACCAAATTCTATCAGAGTTTTATGTCGATCAAATCGACTTTAAAAACAGGTCACCGCTAGATCATGTACATATTCTATATAGTTTTAATAAATACACACACTATATAGTTTAATTAAATAGACTTTAAAAACCGATCACCACTAGATCACATAATTACCATATAGTTTTAAATTGTATTTATTAAAAAAATTGTATATTTTATAAAAAAATTGGATCAAAATCACTTGTAAAAGATATTGCTGAAAATTCGTGAATATAAAAAAAAACATCGATATCCTTACTGATTAATAGTCAAGTGTTTTAATAAATACAATGTCAATTAAAAAGAAATCAGTGGTGAAAATTGAAAAAAGTTCTTATAATATATAGTTCTACAACAAACACCACTGAGAACCGTTTCCTATAATATAACAAAAAAAATCAATAATCTTAATTTATAGAAACATATATACTTACTTTGATTTCACGTTTATGTTCTCATTTATAGCTCAGTGAGATAAATCTTATACTATAGAAAAGTGGAAGAAAAATTAAAAACTGCACACAAGTGCAACTCTACTAAAAATCACATACAAACTTATGATTCGTAGAAATGTAACACTGAGTTAAGTTTCTATAATAACTTTTTTTTAGACAATTTTTAGAAAAAAAAGGTCGTTGAAAATTTTTAAAATTATAATTTTAATGAAAATATCAAGAGCAGATGAATTTGGTTCAATGTCTTTTCAATCCAGATTTGATTTCCTGAAAGAATCTCCTCATATTGAGCTCAGAATAAAAAGTTACAAAAATTAAAAAAATCATTTTATTCATATTCGTCGTTTTTTCCCAAAATCTTTTAGAAAAATAAATATTTTTGGCGATTGATTTATTTAATTATAATTAAAAATATATCTGACTCACATTTTATCGAAATAATTACGAAATACTTAAAAATATATGTCATAAAATTCCTAAAAAAACCCTGAAAATTAATTAAAAATAATTTATAATTATACTGTTGATTAAAAGTAATATTTAAGAACTTGAATAATGATCTCATATCTATATAGATCAAAGTTCAAGTCTTAAAATTTACTTAAATTAAACATCTTACCTGAAAGCCATTTGTAAAATAGCTAAATAAATTTCCAAAATATGATGAGAGATCATGATGATAAATTCATTAAATTGGTGAGTGAGCAATTTATTGAATATATATATATATATATATATATATATATATATATATATATATATATATATATATATATATATATATATATATATATATATATATATATATATATATATATATATATATATATATATATATATATACACTTACTTTGGGGTTATAAAAAACTGTACGCGTGCATGTGTGAAATAGGCAATACTTCAACAACTTTTAAGAATCTAAAAGAAATAAAATATAAAGACAAGTACAATGCATAATTAACAATTACATGGTTAATTAAATTTGTTGATTAAGAATATACCTGCGCGGTTATATAAACCCTTCAAAATAGCCCTTGTAATAACTTGGATTATCACAATAAACATTGGGTACCTTGATAAAAATCCTTCGAAATGGCCATTGGTCGCCAAAAACCTTGTCAGGAACTCTCAATAATCAACTTTGAGTTAGCGGCCCCCTACTTTTAAAATTTATTTGACCTGCATAAAAAATTTTATATTTTATATAAAAAGATTTTATTTATAATGATATACTTTCTTTTATTTTATATATTATATTTTTATTATATAATATTTTTAATTATATTATATTTTATATTTTTTTATCATTATGTTATGTTTTTAACAAATGAGAAGTAAGAAAATGGAAATAAAAGAAAGATCGAAATGTACGTTCGGAAAGAGGAATGCTAAATTCCAGAAGATTGACAAGAACTATCTTATAGTCGAAAATATGTTTTCATTAAATACATTATTCGCAGCAAAAGGCTTAAATTATCACTTAATTTTTTTTAAATAATTATTAAATTAAATTTCAATATTTGAAAATTTTATATTTGATTGTTAAAATTAAAAAAAATAATATGTTATTTGAATTATAATTTTTAAAATCTTTAAATAATGAAAAACTTTATTAAAATATTTGATATAATTAATAATTAATGCAATTAATAAATTAGTTCATAAATCTATAATTTCTAGTTATTATATCCTGCCTAATAATGACAAGAAAACTGTCGAAATGTATCATAAAACAAATGTTTGGTTAGCGCTTTCTTATAATAATAAAAATAATTAATATTATTATAATCATCATCATTGTCTTAATTTTAACAATTTATATTTCAATTTAAATATTACTTTAATTTATATGTACTTTAAAATTTCCATAAATACTTTGAATTTATTTTTAATTTCAAATGTAAAACGAGAAATTTTGAAAAAAATATTGAGACACAGTTACTACTAATTTTGAAAATTATCGTACGAAAATATTTCATTTTCCATTCATTCGATAGAAAAAATATAATTAATTATATTTTGAAAAAATAATTTGTCTTCCTCATGTAAGACGTAACGATTCAAAAATTTCACAACAGTCATTCACACATAAAATTTTATTAAATTTATTGAATTATATTCAAATTCCGAATATTAAAATCAAAAAGAAAAATTAACTAATTGGCGCAATTACACCACCCAGCCTTACAGAAAGAATTGAATTGGATTGTTATTATGGAAGAAAATTTGAATGTAATTACTTCAAACATAAACTTTTTTTATTTTGGTTTAGACCAGCACTGTCCGACTTATCATAGCCCGTGGGTTATATTTCCTTCACCAAACATTTCGGGGGCCAAGAATGTTGATAAATGAAAAGTCAGTTTATGTTAATTAAAAAAATATTTTATTTATACTAAAATGAAAACTTTAAAATATTCATAATGAGAACATTTTGGTCGTAATTGTTTAGCAACAATATCTTTTATGCTCACATCAATATTTGTTGTGGCAAGTTATATCTTCAAGAGTGGAATCTTTCAAACTGTTTCTATATTTTGACTTTATATCTTTCATATCGGAGTATGCACGCTCGTAGATATATGTACTTCCGAACATTGATACAATTTGAAGTCCAAATCTCTCAATTTTAGATATTTATCTTTATCTAAAAATTTGAATATTTCTATTCCAGTTACTCCACGAGATGATATTTAAGATCAACGGAGTTGATATCAATATTAATTTAATCACAAAATAAATCATTAGACGGTTTAAGATCATCAAATTGAGAAAATCTTTCATTGAAATCTGTAATTAGCATGTCCAAATTTGGTAGAAATATTTTAAAATTCGCTTCTATATTATATTCTTTCATTTCTTCATAGATCTCTTTGCAAGATTCAAAATGAAATAAATTATTTTGCTCCAAATAAATCCTTAACAATTTAAATTTGTTTCTAAATCCAGTTACATATTTATAAAGGCAACACACATTTTGATCTTGTCCTTGCAAGGATTTATTCAAAATATTTAAATAATTTGTGATGTCTTTTAGGAAAGCAATTGAATAAATAAAATTTTTATTAAATTTTTAAGAGCTTGAATAATGATCTCATAATTATATAAAATCAAAATTCAAGCCTTAAAAGTTACTTAAATTTAAAAAACATACTTTAAAACCCTTTATAAAGTGGAATAAATAAAGTACAGGTAACTACCGTTCAACGCGGGGGAAACGTTCTGGACATGATCGCGTTAAGCGAAATATCACGATCAACGGAGGATTTTTGAAAAAAAACATTTAAAAAACTTCATTTGACTCGGGACAAGTTTTTTTAAAAAAATAAAATTTTTTAATGACTCATCGTATGGCTCATCAGCGTGACTCATCGTATGACTCATCGCATGCATCATCGGGTCACTCTTCAGCGTGATTCATCGGGTGACTCATCATATTTTAAAATTTGATTTCCAAATGTTATATAAGGTCAAACCGTCAACCAAAGGTATCATTCGAAAGGTCTTTCAGAGATCTATGAAAATCTCTTACTTGGCTCCACATGTTACCCTGCTTTATATTCTACCACTTTTTACAGGTCCGATCGGAATTCAAGGCAGAATTTAATGCACTACAAAATGCCGGAATTATAATTTCAATTTGTCGCTTTGTGTGTAATACACACATGTTTTTACGATATATTTTTATTTTTCATACAGTTAACGTAATTTTCTTGAGATTTTATTCATATAATATATAAATAAAATTCAATTATCTATTGACAAGCTTTATCATAAGTGATATATAAATTACATGTACTTTTTTTTAATTAAATTTTTCATGTATTTTTTAAATCATTTTTTTTAAATGAATGAATTGAAAAAAATTTCTTTATTTTCAATGTTTACTAGTTTTTAAATCGTGCAACGCCGGGTACCCCAGCTAGGTAAATATTATAAATACGAGCTGTTGTTTGAAATCTATTGAAAGTGGGTTAGAATCGGACAATTCATCTCCATCATAAATTTTCGCTTCTTTTAGTGTCAGTAATGACCAACAAGTTCTTTAAAATTAAGAAAAAGAGAAGAAACATAAGAAATTTTCATTTCATTAAAAATATTATCAACATCAAAGAATATATAAAAATCATGGAAGAGCAAATTTAATGAAAAATATAACTTACCTACTACTCATTATATGCGTCCTTCGAGCACATATAAATTTTATCAGTTGGTATACACCTTCATTAGCCAATCAGAACTTTCTAACCTTCACCAACAAGTCACATTAAATTTTTCAACTAAAAAAAGATACTAAAAAAAAAGATTTCTAAAAATGTATTATTTTAAAACTAATTTAAATCAACTTTCATTTTTAAAATCTTTTATTTATGAACATTAATTAATGACGTTGACAAAATGCATTGTGAACTGACATTTCATTTGATGAAATGAGCTGATATGATGACAGAAATTTTGTATTCATTATTTCACATTTTACTTTGACATATCTAATCTTTCATTTAGATTAATATTTGACTCTCATTGTTATTCTGTTATTCTTTTCATACTAAATATTTACTTAAATTATTTGTTTCAATTAATTGAAAAATTTCCCATAATTTGAATTTAAATTTTATTTTCTGCATTTGTAATTTTAGGGATTTTCCTAATACGAGTGCTAGGTGTACAATAATCATTTTTTAAAATAGATTTTTCTGAAATATATATACTTAGTAAAGGCAAAATCACGTTGCAAAAGCGAAATACATCGGGTTCAATCCACAAATGAGCACACAATTTTGAGTTAGTTACGTATTAGGTGTCTTTTCTAAGCACACACAAAAAATGGCACATGAAAATTATGAATATGTATTTACAAATGACGAAAAGTATTTAAGAAAAGAAACGCTTATTGTTAAAATGAAAAATGTATAATTGACAAGAGAATAAAATAATGAAGGCTAAATATAAATAAGCGAAAAAGTTTGAATAAAACAAAGTCACATAATCTACGCTACCAATGGACTCCAATTTTGGAACAATATTTTCAATTTGTAGCCCTAATTCGTGCTTCCAATAAATTATTCTCAATTAGTCGTGTGAGCTACAATCCCTAAACTATATAAATAAACTTAAAATAAATTTAAAGAACAATGAAAAAATATTAAATATGAAGCTACTTGTCAAATATTTTAATATTTTTAAAAAATGTAATATTAAATATGAAGCTAACTTGTTTAATATTTTATTACTTTGAAAAAATGTTAAAATACGAGCCAAAAACATTATTTGAATGGCTTCTGCTCAACTGAACATATAACCGTTAGCTCATACTCCGAGCCCAGTTCCAAATAAACGCTCGCCTCTTTGGCTCAGAAATCTGACTCTGTTTCCGGCTCCACAGTTCAGGCACGGTATTTTATATTTTACACAATTCTTTTCATTTTAATTTTTGTGATGTATAAATTTTTCAAATTTAAAGAAAACATAAACAATAGATATTAATTAAAAAATTATTTTTTGATAATAAAAATGTAATTTTTAATTATAAAAATAATTTAAAATTAAAATAATTCAACTTGGCTAATAATAATTTTTCCATCATAATTATATATTGTGGTCGTTACTGATATCTGATGATAACGTTAGAATTTTTTTGCCATTTATTGGGTGAATAGGTGAGATTTTATTTTATTTAAACAAAATGTCCTTGTACCAATTTAAATAATGTTTAATTACAAATTTAAAATAGTTGATAATGTGAAACATCTTCCTAAATATTCAATTTCATTCTCAAATTTAAAGTCTTAAAAATTTTCTGCACATTTTAATTTTTTAAAAATTTTTAAAATATTGCATCTAGTCATTTAGAATTATTAAATAATTTCCGGTTGTTTTACTATTTGATATTAGAATATTTTTTCAATATGAATTAGAAGATTAATTAACTCAACCCCCATTTTTCTGTACATTGTTACACGTTGACTTTCATCACTCGTCGCTGATTATTGTTTTCCCATGCGTGAATATAAATTCACTAAATAGGATTATCAAAGTGCAGGTCGCTGACCATCTGTGGTCGACAACCTGTTTTTAAAAAATTTTATTTTTATAATTTCAAAGTCAGGCTTTAACTAAATTGTAATTGCCTATTTCGGAAGTTAACGAAAAAATTTGTCAGTAATATTTCTACATATCGAATGAATTAAATATTATAAATCCTACGTTATTTACATATTAGTAAACCAAAAAAACGTGTTTCATATTTTATCCCAGAAATTATGATTTTGTACCAATTTAATAAATATGAATTTTATTAGTAAATAAAAACAAAAATTTGAAATTTGAAATCAACAAATTAGCTTATTTTATAACAAATTTCTATATTTCTATGAATTTAATTTATCATAGAAAATATTTTATTTCAAATTGCATTTGTACACAAATGCGTAATTGATAGCACCTAAAATGACATTCAATAAGACTTATTAATAAATCAAAATATTAACCTATAATAAAAGTGTGTGGGTCTGTAGCCAAACTAATTATAATATTATTAATATTATTAATATTTATAATAATTACATATTTAAACTTTGTTTAAATATTTTTTTTTAATTTAAGATAATGGAATTTTAGAAAACGAGTTTCATCTTGTTTACTTTGAGTATTTTCTATGGAAAACTGTAAAGAAGCTCACATTAAAAATCGTTATGAAACTAGTGATCAAAAAATCTTTGCTTTCGATAACACCAAATAAGGTTGTTTATTGAGAAGTTCTTTTAAAATATTTAATTATAAAGTTATTTTTCAATCATAAATATTTTTACCAGTAAATAATAAACTTAATACATATTTTCATGTAAAAATAATACATAAATGCAAGTATAAATAACTTGTATTAATATCATAATTTTTATTAAAAATAATTAATTAATTACATAAAATGTATATAAATATTTAATTTTGTCGTATGACTTACAAAAAAATTTAAAGCGTAAGCTTTGTGATAACCGTTGCAAGTTCGAATGGTATAGTAATTTCAAGCTTTTGGCTCTCATCAATACTCACACCAGGAGACAAAAAAAATTCTCTTCACTCCAGGTAAGTATACAACATTGTTGATTCAACTTTATTGCATACTTTCCATGGTAAACTGAATATCACATCGATTAATATAATCAAAAAAATCTTTGCTTTCGATAACACCAAATAAGGTTGTTTATTGAGAAGTTCTTTTAAAATATTTAATTAGTAGTATGTAGTAAGGACTCCAGGACACTTTCAAGGTCATCCCAATGTCCAGATCAAATATAGGTCAATCGAATCATTTTATTTTTTTTTTTAATTTTAATTTTATTTAATTACTTCTATTTATTTATTTTATTTTTTATTTCTCTTTAATTTTATTAATTAATTATTTTATGATGTTATATTTTTAATTACTTACTTTAGTTAATTTTTAATTTATTACATTTAATTAATTAATTTGTTTTTTAATATTTTGTTTTAATTACTAACGTTATTTAATTATTATTATTATTATTATTTATTTTATTTATTTATTTATTTTTTTTTTAATTTTACATTTACATTATATTCTAACAAGAACGTAAATTATAACAATAATATTTCAATTTGAATAAAATTTTAATTAGTAATTATTCAATTCGAATAAAATTTTAATTAGAAATTATTTAATTTATTATAAAATAAAACGATGATTTAATTTTAGATAAACCGGATATTAATATTTCGGAAAAAATAAATAAATAAATAAAATAAACACGAAAATAATATTTCTTACTTGAAACTAATTATCTAAAATAATTGGACAAATGAATTATTAAATGATAAAACATATTTTAATTAACGAAGACAAATTATTCACAATATATATTTTATTATTCACATAAATTTAATTGTTAAAGTGCTTGTTTCGATTTGCATTCATTTCTAGACATAGCAGTTGCAATATGCATTTGGCGAATCTTATAGTGACCGTAGGCATAACTTTCATTACAATTGTACCAATACCTTTTATCGTCCAAACATTGGAGAGCTCGTTTTTCTGTCATGAAAGTATACAACTGATGATTGACACTTCCTATTCTTTTTTGTGGGATGCTCACTGTTCCACCATCAGTATACACTTTTTTATAGGCTTCATGTGTAATATTAGAATTTGTAAGTCTTATTCCTTTGGCTTTTAGAGTGTTTTTATCGCCTTGGAGTGAGTAGCACTTGGGTCGAAGAAACACCATTCTTTATATTGATTTCCTTTATTCTCATCCTTAACTTTCCCGATTAAAGAACAAATTTTATCAGAGAACAACGGATCGGTCACTGGATAATTTGAAGTATCTAGGAGCCCATCTTCAATCATTTTTGGATATAGTTGTAAGCGTAAATCTACATTTTTACACTCTAAAAAGAAGGAATCTGTGTCACCGGCTACGATATTAATTTATTAATTTGACAATTGAATTCTTCTCTATAACTCTGTAGTTCTTTATATTGAAACTGGTACATGCGAAGTTTGGATAAATCAAGTACGGTTTGTCCAATATACATTGGTCTATCTAAACACACAATTTCCTTATTGAGTATAACAGCAATGAGATCATCCGCAATCTTGATGCTACGACGAAACATAGGATGACTACAATAAGTTATCAATCTTTTGCTTTTGTTGCATAATCTCAAATTTATACGTTTCTTAAGGTTTTCCACGGTTTTACCGTATAAACTGTTGTTCTTTAACATAATAATCTCGCTGAAACGAATCCGTACTAGCTGCTCTCATTTTGGTATTGTAATCAATATATCCTTTGAAAATAGCCACTTGTTTGAATTCTACAGCACGATTAACTTTTGTGACTTTTGCGCCGTAACTCAACCACTCTGTCAAAACTCTACCGTTAACTACATAGTTTTTCTTAGGCTCATGAGTTAACAACAGCTTTTCAACTTTACTACCAGGCGGATAACAAAGCTCAGGAGCTATAGGTAAATCATCTAGTTTATCTTGTATACTATCAGGAATGACGATGTCAACCTCTAGAACATATCCACGATCTCCATCAAACTCATCCCCATTTGCACATCTCAACAATACCATTCATTTCAGTCTGATCATTTATCCATCTAAATTCACCAACAGGAAGTTTTTGCGAAAACGCCCATCCATATAAATTATTAACATCTAGGTATGACATTTGTGTTGATTCATCAGCTTCAACATGATTTTTGTTGATAAATGTCATTCCACCACGAATACAGCTTCAAATAAACGGTAAAGCTCTGGATCTTGAATAAGTTCTACCGGTTCAGGTAACTGTTTAATAGCTGATGCCCAACTTAATCCGGGTATGGAAACAAACGATAGAGCCTCAAGTCCATCTTCGTCAAATGTTTTTTCTCTGAAAGCTTCAAAAACATCGGCCAACAGAAAAAACATCCAGCTTGAGATATACTAGCATGTAATCTAGCAGTGTCTCACAGTTGTATTGTTGCCAGATTCGATTTGCATGTATATAATCTTCTTGACTAACTCCCTACCAAATCAGTGGTAATTCTGTTATTGACTGTAAAACATCCATTGACGTAGCAATATCATAAGGAAAAATGGTTTTACAAGTCATCATCTGTGATTCGAAAACATCTGAGGTCAGTGGAAGACATGGTTAATTTTTGATAAATTTGCCAAGCTGCTATTTAAAAATTGTAAAGAATCAATGAATCTAATTCTTCTGCCTTTCGATGTCGCTGTAAGTGTGAGAAACTTTTCTGCTGATTGAGGAATAACATTTAAATTCCAATCGGGAATTTTCCAATTGCATATTTTAATATATGATGAATGTCATATCCACGAAGATTGTGAAATACAACAGGTAAAGACGGATTGATTCTTCTAGCCAAATTACAATCTTGGCACGCTGCTCCGAGATATTGACCGGTAAAATGATCATGATCCAGAACAGGTATATTGATAATCTTTTTACAAAGGTAGCAATGAGTTTGATTCGTAAATTCTTCCTGCTGTTCCCAAGTGAGTTCCATCATTTCCTTCGATCCATTAATTTTATACCACGGATAAACTATGTCTGTAGCTATATCATCCAATGCTTGTATAAACTGAATGATACAGTTTTTCCCAACAAATGTTTCATTTCGAATCGGACAACCTTGATGAAGAAGCACAAATTCAGATGCAATCGGCTCATGTTTTGGAAGTGCTTGTCATCTAGAGGTAATATTGATTCAAAGTCCGCGTAGACAACAAACTGCTGTTTTATAGTTTTACTCCAGTCTTTAAATTCGATATATTTATTCTCTGGCATTGAGTATAGAGTCGTCCGCTCCACATTCTTCCTACAAAGACCTATATGTCTTTCAAAAGCAGGACGTTTTTGAAACCCATGAAGACATGTATGACACCAATGTGATTGGATTCTGACTCCTTCTACTCTATCTCTGTAATTCAGCAGTCGATCGAGATTAGTTACAGCCAAAAAATGATAATTTAATTCTAAAATTTAGTTAATATTTTTAATAATTAAAAGAAATGTTACCTTCTTCAATCAATAGGAGATATATCTGAGATCCCGTCGAAGTACTTCTATATACCAAGTCAACGAACGGATTCTTGAAAATATCATTAGTTTTTTGTTAATTGGATCCTTATTATATTTGAGAACATTGATCGATAGATTAGGATTCACAATACCCTACTCTACTGTTTTTTTCGCTCTCTTTTTAGCCCCTTTGTCTCTTTTCTCTAAGTGCGATTGGGATTTAAGTGTAACCATGTATAGGCAGAATTTAATTCTCTACAACATGGCTCAATTACAATTTTAGTTTGGTGTTTAGTGTATAATACACACATGTTTTTACGATAAATTTGTATTTTTCGCGCGGTTAACGTAATTTTCCTGGATTTTTATTCATATATTATATAGATAAAATTTAATTTTCTATAAAATGGCTCAATTACAATTTTAGTTTGTCGCTTTGTGTGTAATACACACATGTTTTTACGATAAATTTGTATTTTTCATACAGTTAACGTAATTTTCTTAGGATTTTATTCATATAATATATAGATAAAATTTAATTTTCTATAAAATGGATTGATTAGAAATTATGTATCTTGTTTTGTGTGTATACACACATGTTTTTACGATAAATTTGTATTTATTATACGTTAACGTAATTTCCTTGTATATTTATTCATATATTATAGAGATAAAATTTAATTTTCTATAAAATGGATTGATCTAGAGTTTAAAATGTTGTATTATTTTATTACTATGTTGCAATATTTTTATAATCTTATAACAATTTGCTTAAATATTTTACATCTGGTGAAATATTTCCGAAATATGTTATTACTTTGTTGTAATTTACTGAAAGACTTCACAATTTATTACAATATTCTTTTTAATTTGTTGTCCGTCTTCGAAATAATGTATTGATTTGTCCCAATTAACATCATTATTTTATTACTTTGTTGCAATATTTTTATTATTTTAGTTACAATTTGATAAATATTTTACAACTTTGTTGAAATTTTTCTGAAATATGTTACTACTTTGTTGTAATATTTTCTAATCTTGTTACAATTTGCTTAAATATTTTACAACTGTTGAAAATTTATCTGAAATATGTTATTACTTTGTTACAATTTTATGAAAACGTTATTACTGTTTTGAAATTTGATGAAAAATGATATTACTTTGTGGGTTCATCACATTATTTTTTATTAAATTATTATGAAAATGTTAAATAAGTCAACTTTAGCATCAAAATGTGTTTTAAAATATATTGAACTTTTAAAATACTGCAAACGTAATGCATTTATTTTTCCTACCCCTTCCTTGATTTTGATTGGTCAGAATATATTTATTTTTCCTACCCCTTCCTTGATTTTGATT
>CAUHTR010006533.1:0-17573 GCA_959609185.1 Schmidtea polychroa
AGTTTTATTTAAAAAATATATTAAATGAAGTAAATAATATTTGAGCGATTATATAATTAAATAAACATAAAAACCCGGGAATTCAAAAATTATCATTTAAAAAGGTTCTCTTCTGGCTGCTTTTCTTATGAAACTTTTCATATGTTGAACATACTGCAAACAATCTTCGGGCGTAATATCCAAGTGGGCACTGGCTATTGCCCGCAATAACTCATCTGCTTGATTGCATTCCATCGATTTAACAATATGTTTCCATTTTGAAAACACCTCTTCAATTGGATTTAATTGAGGGGAGTATGGAGGAAGAAATAGTAAATCATGGCCAGAATTTGCAAATATAGTTCGAATTTCGTCGGTCTTGTGAATCGTGGCATTATCCATTATTATTGTTGCATTTTCAATGCCTAAAGTTGATAGGTTTTCGTTGAGCTCTTGCAAAAAAACACCAAAATGATTACTATTGAATGCAGTATCGCGAGTGCTGAAATGCATGACAGTATTTTTAGATATTGCAGCAGCGGTTGAAAAATTTTTCGATCTTATGGATCGCACTGGTTTCCTGGGTGTTGTTCCTCTTAGGCTGCGACCATAATTCAACCTCATAGAACAGCTAAGTCCCATTTCATCAACAAAAAATGTTTTCTCGTCGTTCAAGAGCATGAAATCGGATGCATATTCGAAACGCCTTTCGATATTATCAGCCGAGTTTCTTCGTTCGGGTATCAATTGAACCCTTTTGAGTGTGTATTCAAACGCTTTAATTGATCTAGCTATTGTCGAATGAGATGCTACAACGTTTAGATCGGAATGTAATCTTCTCTTCATAGCATTTAAAGTCACTGATACGTTTTCTTGTATCTGTGACTGTAAAGACTGTACAGCAGCTTCATTTAATGATTTTGGTCTTCCACTTTTCGTCTTTATTGCATGGATTCTTCCGGTGGATTTATACACCCGGATTACGCTCGTGACAGTCTTTGCGTTGATTGCAAGTTCTCTGGAAATCTCACTCGGTCCTTTTCCTGCCTCGAACTTTGAGCATATTAACTCCCTGATTTGGTTTGTCAGTTGTACACGATGTATTTTGGGGTTTGATTGCATATGATGCATTTTTTGTAATTTTTATACTTTGTAAATTGCAATCGATTTATATGGTAAAATAGTATGCGTGAATGATTTAAAGTTGATCGAAGTATTAAAATACATTTTATATTTTTTTATTGTTTCCGTTGAAGCTAGTGAGAATGTTGAAAAAATGGATTAAGACTTTTGAAAAAATGATGACGACTTTTGAAAAAATGGATTAAGACATTTGACAAACGGATTAAAATTTTTGAGAAACCCTGTATTATTTTGCAAGTAGGTTTTTTCTTACTCCTCGTGTTCTTATTTAAACAAATAAATCGAAACCCAACATAGAATAACTTTAATAAATTTCAATCAAAATTACAATTCGTCACCAAATTTGCACCTTTCTCTCTAATAAATATTACTCGCGAATGTAAATAACCCAAGAGGCAATCACCTTCTCTGGTACGACAGTTGAAATTGCTTTCAATCACTAGATTTCGTCTTCTGATCACTCGATTTCTTTCTTGTTTCTTCGACCAACTGGGGGCTTGTCTGTTTTTGAGCTCTCTTTTTATACTTTTTTCGAGAGGGCAATTATCTACAGAATTTAGGATTATTGCAAATAATTAGCTTTCGGGAATCTTGGGTAAATATTTTTGAGGGTTGTTAAATCATTTTAATTTGTTTACTCTGAATTGGCGCTGGGGTGAGTTTGCTTTCCTATCTAATCAGTCGGGTCTCAAGCGCCTTGGGTTCCCGTCAGCGCTCGGATTACCTATTAGTTCGGACTTCATTTTACGGATTAATTAACTTTAATTAATTGGTTTTTTAGTTATAACTTTCCTTTTGAACCCCTTATTAAATTTTCATTATAATTTCTGAATTTATATTTCAATTTGGCGTTCAACCATACCCGTTTCCCCCGTTCAGTATTGATTTTCGATTTTTAAACCCCAACTATACTACATAAAGCAAAATTCGAAATTTACTTTTCTAGTTGATAAACCCAATTTCCAATCTGCAATTTTTGAACAATTACCCTTTGTTAGATTGGAAAAAAGATTTTATTTTCTTTATCTTATAATCGACAAAATTGAGTAAAATGACAGCCAAATATATTTTGTTTCTTTTTTTTAAAGTTCAACAAAGTGTACAAAAGTGTACAAAAATAAAAAAGTGACCATTTTTCGAATGTCTACAGTTTTTATTGGGAAATTTTCTTTGTTATTGGGTTTTTTTTATTTTATCTTTTTAAAACTTTCGGATAAAAATTTTTCGAGCTTCTTCTTGTTCAGATCCAACATTTACCAGGTTGCCAACTAAATCGGGTTCATGTAAAATAAAATAGATGGATAAGAAAAGTAAGGTTTCAATTTGAGTTTCTTAATAACACTTGTGGCAACCTCTTCTCACATATGCACAATTATCATATGATAAACGTTATTAATATTTTATAATTTGACAAAACAAGTGAAATATCATAAAAAAGAGAAAACAGATCAAAGGTGAACAAAAAATAAAATTGCAAAACCAATATCAATCAAAAATTTATTATTAACTAATTAATATTCCGGTTTTTTAATAAAAAAAGAACTAAAAACATCAGGTTATTTTATTTTTTTTTATGTAAAGATTTTACATAAATTTGGATCAGAATTATTTTACGGCACAAAATATATTAATTCCAAAAATTAAATCTATATTAATATATTAATATATAAATCTAAATTATATATTTGATTAATAAACGCCGTAATAGAATTCTGATCCAAAATTCGTGTTAAATATTAAACAAAATATTGATTTATAGTCTGAAAAGAAATGAAGATAAATTGTATTTAATTTTTTATTTAGGATAGAGCAACCAGCGATGTTTAGAATTTAATTTAATTAATAATAAATGCATAAGTTTGATGGAATTCTTCGAATAATTAATAATATAATTGATATTTAAATATGTAATATTATATAGATTTTCAAATTTCCAAATATCAAGATTTTACAAATTATGTCTTTAAATAAAACAAACAATTATTCTGTTATAGATATTGAGAAAAGCTGTAACAAATCTACAGCCTCGCAGGAACAACCATCTAATTCCAAAAGATATAATGTTAAAAAAAATTCCAGAACTTAAAAAAGCCCATACCAACCAAAGCAATACTTTATATGGAGATTATCATCCTTCCCGCCACAGGCAGCATAATTCTAACGAAACTTTTCTGAGAAATAGATATAAATCTTATGATTATTTGCCCACCAGACGGTCTCAATTGAACCAATATAAAAGCAATCCTTATTCTTATCAAGATATGTGCAATGAATATAGTGATTCTGGAGGGGAAAATAATGAAACATCTCACGAAGCTCTTCAAAAATTCCGGAAATCCTATTCTTATGGAGGGCACAAACACTTTTCTTCAAACGAAGACCTAGACAACTCCCGCATGTACGATGATCTCAATCATTCATCCGACAGTTCAGTTCGATATCCATACAGATTTGGGAATTTCAGGGATAATCACAACGATTATCACAGAAAACCTCGCCGTGCAGAATTTGAAAATACGAAATATCACGGAGATTATGAAAATGTATCAAATTATTCTGAAATTCCAAAATATAGAAAATATTCACCAATCTCTACCTTTACCCGAAGTCCGGTAGATTCCAAGACAAAAAATAATATGAGAGGAGGCAATTATCCTCCATATATAAATAATAACAGAAGTGATCCAATTATAAGGAAATCTCACAACAGCCATCTATCTAAAGACTTTCATTCATCGAGGTTAACTGATTTCAACAACGATAATTATTCACTTAGTCGAAAGGAAACTCCCAGCCGAAACATGTTAAGTTTAAAATCAACGTATAGAAAAAATGAAAACATTCCCCATTCTGGTACGAGATTGGAGAATCATAGGAAACAAATAGATAAATATTGTACTAACAGATCTAGAGAAACGAGATTCAATGAATCAAATAATTGCGATGATGTTCGACGACACAACTCAATGAATGCCAACAGGTTGGATAAAAACTTTCGGTCTCATCTGCCACCTTCCCCAAAATATTCATCAATGAGAAAGAAATACGAGGATTCAAGAAATTTGGAAAATAATAAATACGGAAGTGAAACGTTTACAACTCCTCGAAGATCTAGAATGTTTTCGAATGATCGTATCAGCGACAATGAAAGTTGTTATTTCGAAAATTGCTACAATACTAATAAGTATGATTTAATTATTTAATTACTTTTAGTTTAGTATATAATAATGAAAATACAAACCAGTAGTTAGCTGTTCTTAGATTTGGCAATAATGTCACCCCCCCCCCCCCCCAGGTACTATGCAGTGGATAATGCATTTGATAGCCCCTATCTAGTATTTTATATTTCTGAATTTAAGACAATTAATTTTATTTTTAATTAATCTATGTTAACCTTTCGTTTCATCTTGTTGCAAGTTTGCTACGAACCCACTTGATAAGTACCTGGACCAGGGGCTAGAGGAAACCAACATCTTCATCATAATCTCCGATAGCTTGGACGAGTTTATCTAGTTGATCATCCGTTTGAGTATTTCCACTCTTCGTATTAATTTAATTTATTAAGCCTGCATGCATAACATTTATTTTTTCCTACCCAAACCCTTTTATCATCTTTATTATTTAATGCAATTTCAGAATTTTTAAAATTATATAATTGATGAATTTTTGTAAGATTTCTCTTCGCGCCAGGTAAGTATACAATATTGCTGATTCAACTCTATTGCATACTTTCCCTGCTACACTGGAAAATCTTCGCGTCTCCTGCATAGTACTGATGAGAGCCAAAAGTTTGAAACTAGTCTTCTGTTGGGATTTGCACCGGGTATCACAAAGCTTGTAATGTTTATATTATTTTAATGTTAGACATCCGTAAAAAAAAATTTTACACCATTACAAATAAAAATTATGTTTTTCATATCACATTCATTATATAACTCATAATTTAGTTTGGTGTTTTTTAAAGTTACTCTTGCAAGACAAGATTATTCAAATAATAAAAAAAAAATTTTATTAGAATCATTCCAAGATGCAACAAAAGTTCCCTGTTGCCAATGGTTTACCAGGGAAAATTATAACAAATTCACCAAGTCAAATACCACAAAAATTGACTTCAACATTGCACGAAAATTCTTTGCAATAAATGCCATATATAGGGATGTGACACTCGAAGATAAGAAGAGATTGATTATTCTAACAGAAAATATCATCAAAAATACGTGCAATTCCCTAAACACTATAAACTGGCCCAATGTTCTCACAAATTTCACAATCCCAGATGTATGGACAAAGAAGCTCAAACCTAATGTCAAATCCCCAATACTCAGGGAAGAGGATGAAAAACTTATCAATTCAACAGAAAATGTACTCAGAACACATGAATTCGATAACATACGGGATCAAAGAACCACAATAAAATACTTCAATTTCATGATCAAAAGATCAATAGTTGGAGTACCTAGATCCTTCAACCTCGGCAAACATATAGCAAGTCTGCCAAACAACGAGGTAGCTCAAAAATCAGAAGCCAAAAAAGCAGCAAATGTTCCAGATTTGAATGAAAACAAACAAGAAGTGGACATACAAATACCACAAAAAGAAGAAGAAAAAATTGAAATCCATGAAAAAGCAAAAAGATCACCAATGAAATTCCCATCTCCATACTCAACTGATTCAGGAGAAGAAAGAAGATCATCATCAATCAAATCAATAATAATCGGTGAATCCTACTATGGAGATTCTACTGATGATTTAGGATCTGAACCAGAAGATAGCGACTATGAAATAGAAGCTAAATATGCAAGATTTGACTACAAAACAAAAGAAAAATCGACTACGAGTGAAAAACAAATGACAGTCATAAAATACTCGGAAGATGAAAGCTCCAACACAAAAAGAGAAAATGAAAAAGCCACTATTGAATTCAGAAAACAATTCGAAAAGGCAGTAAAGGAAAAAGAAAAAGCGGACAAAAAACGCAAAGAAGAAGAAGAGAAAGCCAAAATGGCAACACAAGAAAAAGTATCAAAAAAACGAATAGAGGAAGAAACGGAAGCCCAAATTACCGTTATATCTCAAAAAGAAAATGACCGAAAAAGAAAAAAAACCAAAAAGAAAAACGGCAAAAAATGAGAAAATATAAAGACAAAGAAGTAAAGAAAAAACTTCAAAATTACTACAAATCTAGCTAAGAGCAAGGGTCTATAAAAGACTTGAATCTTACCTGTTCCTTATATATTAATTATATAGTTGTTTATTATTTTATGCTAGTATAGAACTAGGGTCCTGTAGACCTGAATTCTATCCTGTACTCTTACATATTTTAATTGTGTACTGTTTTCTATTGCTAATAATTATTGTACCCTATTCTTTGACTTTATACAACAATGTTCTGACAAATTACATATTAGAACAGATCTTTAGTAAAAATGTAGCAGTAGTTAAGCAGTAGTTAAAATTTCTGTAGGTATAAAGGTTTCCAAAAACTTTAATAAGCATAACAAACGTAGCAGAAACTTATTGAAAAGAAAGATTTAAAAAATAAGAAACAAACTAAGAAATGGATTAAATTATAAACATTACAATCAGTTAAAAATGATAATAATAGTGGATTTGAACGTAGTTTACCATATTTTAATGCCTTAATAAAGGTTTTAAATACAAAGGAACGTCGATTTTTCAAACTTTTCTATCATTTGTTTTTGATGATTAACTTGTAGTTATTGTCAACGTCGTTCGTGGGAATGTAAATTTTACTAAAGCTAAAAGGATAGTATTGCAAAGACATAAAAGGTCACTTTTATCATTAGTCAACACTAAGAATCGTTGTTTTATGAGAAAAATAACAATGGGTTCTTGGGTGCATTAATTTTCAGCAATTAGTGCAATTTCATCATTAAGTTCTTAATCGAGGCTATGAGTGCATTAGCGGATAAACATGGTATAGATTTATATATTTTGACACCTGTTGTAGTAACGAAGGAAACATTATACATAAAGGAAATAACAAGAAAAGGAAAAGAGTGAGACGAAAATCCAAACGATATGGACAAAGCCAAGAGATTCAGGGGTTTTGGTGTTGTATTGAACAAGCTCTAATTTTGGATTAAAATAAATATCTGTCATTAGTGAAATAATCATTGTCGAATAAAATTCGAACAATTTACTGAAGATAATACTTAAGAAAAAATTGCTTTAAGTATAAGTTATGATGAAAAAACGAAATTCAAACATTATTTTGAAAATAAGTTATACATAAATACTTTATTCGAACTACAAGGACATTTAATAACTTTTAATCCGTCTATATTTAAAGAAATAAAAATTGTAAATTTCCGTAAAGTAAATAATCCTGAAATTATATATTTTTATAGTAGTATCCAATCTGGTGGAGATTTACCATATTTTTTAGGAAAATAGTATGGAACCAGTTGGTTGAGAACAATAAGAAGATTTACACTACCGAGTCTTAGACGTATTGGGAATATTGGCATGAAAACTGTTAATGACGTAATAAATAATAATTAAAAAATCTTGCCTGATTTAAAATCAAATGCAATATCTGAAATCAAAGATTCATTACCCGAAGCGATGCAACATTTACCCAAAGTAATTAATAACATCATGGAAATTCGGATATTAAACGAAGGAGGAACACTTAAACGTCGAAATATTATAAAGAAAAATATAAATAAACGAATGAGAGGATATGGAACTATCTTTGAAAAATAATTAGTGCTAAATCTGAATTATGTCTCTTCAATAAACCATCACCTCAAGCAGTAATTGATCACGGAGCATTTGAAGTTATTTATCCAAAGAAATTCTATTACTGATGCTGGCAGCTCTTCAATTCAATTTTACAATAATTGATCACAAATTGAATATTTAGATTTGGATGATGCATTACTTTATCTTTAGTTAAATGTTGTAAATAATTTAGGTGAGAATATAACTACTGAATTGGTCGTAACTGCAAAAAAATACTTTTTCCAAACATTTTTAAAGACAGAATTAGTTTTCAATTTTATCAAGTTTGAAGGATCAATAAATAGATTGTCATACAATACATCTTTAAGAGGAATTGAACATGATCTTATGAGAAAAACATGAGTTGCAAAATCAAAAGCATTTATATTATGTTCCCTATTACAATTTGATTTCTTGGATCAACCGAAATATTTATTACCATGTGTTGTTATTCAAATTAAATTGACAAGATCGATTCTATCACTTAGTCAAATATACTACTAGTTAAAATTTCGCATAGACATTTGCTAGGTAGTTATGTACTGGAGCCCGCTGTTTACCTATTAAAATTTTTTATGATTTAAATTCACGGAAAAAATTAATTACTCCATTTTCGTATCTTTATTTTTGGTTCTAAAAATAATAGTTTTTTGAAGTCACAATACCGGCACTACTGAAACAATGTTTTGTGCCCAATATCCATCATGACCTTGAAAAACTAATTTTTGTGACTGTATACTCACCTCTTGTAAATCCCAAGTATGATTATTTTTCAAAACTTTTGCTTTAAGAACTCTTTGAGGATAATGCTCTTTACATTAAAATGAAAATGTCGTATTTATTACAAGTTATAGGTCATTTATAATTTTTTTTCAAAAGTATAAAATTTATTAATTTTTTTCTTAAAATACATTTTATATGTCTCCTAAGATGGTTTCGTTCACTAATAATTCGGGAAGAATTTTTATGTTATTTTAGAAATTTACTCTTTATTCCGCAATAATTTCAATCAATTTTTTTACCAATTTGTGAATACTTAAAAAGTGTTACTGTAAATTTAATAATTCCAATTATGACTTAAAATTTTCGATGCTTTTCCATAATTTCCGGTAATCTATCATCGTTTTCCAGAAAAGCTTAAAATTAGAATTTTATTAAATCAATTATAATTTACATTCTTCCAATTTACTCCTTTTCAACCAATGGACATGGCCGTATTAATAAGTTTGAGCGCCCTGGGCTAAATAAAATTTTGCACCCCTACATACTTTTATTATAAAAATTCAATTTTATTTTCAAAAATTCAAAACTTAAATATGTATTTACGCAAAACAAAATTCAAAAAATTTATATAAATATGTGAATTAAATTAAAAAAAACAATTAAATTTCACCGTCTTGTTTTCTTAGCGCCCCTGGGCTGTAGCCCAATTAGCCCTATGGTTAATGGGGCCATGCCAATGGAATGTGATAAAGCACTTGAGACATCTTTAAATTTCATATTTTTTTAATTAAAAATATCCGTTATTAGTGATTTTGCAATTATGTGATGTCCTTCTGTGTAATTTTTTATTATAGGGTTGTATGTAATATATGTGTTTGTATTTTATTTTTCTCACCAATATTATTTTTCTACTTTTCTATACACCGCTTTGCATTTGATAAAAATTTTATAGTATATTAGCAGGATTTGCATATAAAGAAAAATTAGAGATTATGGGAATTATTTCACATTTTAAATTATTTATGTGTATTTTAATGGCAAAATTATTACAAAAAAATATAAATTATTTTAATTTTAAAATTTATTAAATAGTTAAATAAATATCAAAATTTAAAAATTTATGAACTAATCGCCCATAATTTACTATTTTATCAAATGTTTCTTAAAAATGGGTGTATCTTTTTTAGGTGGTGTATTTTATCACTTGTTCGCATGTTTCACTTATTATAGAAATCGCATGTACCGTGTTTGTAAGCTTAATTAATTTATTCTACCGTTTCAAGAATCCTTGAATAAAGTGGCAGGCGTAATTGTTAATGAATGTTTTGCACACAGGTGAGTTTGTATGTATCTTATAATACAATTTATTGATTATTATTTATATTATTGACTATTTTTATCAAATGCAACACGGTGTAGATATACACATAATTTATCAGAAAACTGTAATCGCAACATAAAGTTGCAGAATAATTTATAGTAATTAATATATGAAAATTTTGTTAAATTTAAACAATGTTGTTTATTTAATATAGTGATTGTACCTCACGACATAGTAAGAATACAAAGCCAACAAATAATGACTGCTGTGCTTCGGTCTCGGATGATTTCAGTTCATCAAGTTTGGTTGTCTCTCAAGAGAAACCTACAGAAAGCATTGCATTACCAATAAAATCATTGCATTCATCCTTCAGTAAAACTCGAAATATGGGCGAAGGTTTTTCAGTGCCACCAACTCAGCCAACGAAATGTTCCCATTCAAAAGAGCAAAATATGCATTGCAGACATTCACAGAAATCTACAAGGCATAGAAGCTCAAACAAACATAATTAATTAATTGAGTTGTATAGAAATAATTTGGATTCTAATTCCATTTGATGTCAATGATGAATTTTATTTTTTGACAATAAAAATTTCTATTACATTATGTAATTTATGTAAACTGTAATAAATTTTAAATAATAATTAACAAATATTTCATTATTCCGCAATTATAAATTTGCGTAATGAGTCCAAAATTTATTATTTATTAATGAAGAAATTACAAATGAATAATAAAATAATTTGAATTTAAGCCAATAAAAATTTAATAAAATATTGTTCTTAAAAATAAAGAAATCTAATATATTTAAGCGCGATTATTTTGCATTCCTCCTCACTTACTTCCTTAATAAAAATTGTTAGTAATACTTATTAAAAACAATGAATATATAATATTGTTTGAATTACCACTCTTGGTGTTTAGTGCGGCCTAACCTCGGTATGAGGAACTTATTAAAAGAAATTCCGAAAAGTAAGTGCGAAGAAGTCTTATTTTAAAGATAGTGCGAATTATTACATTATAAATGGCTAAAATATATTTTATTTTTATCTTTATCACTATTTGCACCTTTCTCTTCAGATACTTTAGCACTCGATCATTGATCGCTGGATTTCTGCTTCTCTTCTTACTTTTCCTCTTCGACCAAACGGCGGCTTGTTCACTTCTGAGCTCTCTTTTTATATTGTTTATACTGTTCATAGGCCAATTATCTAGAAAATTTCGCTAAATGATCTCCCCGGGAATCCTAAATCAATATTTTAGGGGTTCTAATTTGTTTACCCCTGATTAGGGCTCAAAATATTCCTCCTTTTATCTCACTGCTCGAGTCTCACTGCGCATCGGATTTCCCATGGGCTCAGGCTTCCCATTGACTCGGGTTTTCCATTACCGATTAATTAATTTTAATTCATTTGTTTTTTTGCGTTAACTTGCCCTGTGAACACCTTATTAAATTTTCGTTATAAATTCTGAACTCGTCAATCAATTCGGCGTTCAACCATACCCGATACCCCGTTTTCAATATTGATTTTTGATTTTTAGTAAATTTTAATTAATGTTGCACTTTTATTGATTTGACCATTATTTGTTATGCTTTCCTTTTATATATGAATTTTTGTTTTTTTGCGCTAACCTCAATATATATATATATATATATATATATATATATATATATATATATATATATATATATATATATATATATATATATATATATATATATATATATATATATAAAATTTATTTATTTATTTAAGTAAAATGAAATAGTTTAAATTAAAATATTATTCCCAAAATTTGACGTGAATTGAGTGGAATAATGAAAAATTTTGACAAAATAAAATCTAATCAATTTTTAATTACAAATAATTTATCAACTTTAATTAATTCCCCTATTGAAATGGTAATTTTCTTTTCACAAAACCTCAACTAAGAGATGGATGATCTTGAATCCCAGTTTACGTAGCCAACCAATCATATTAGTAAACCTTTTATTAAATTGTAAGCTAACCCTTTCATATGGCTCATTTACAGGAAATGTTGACAGGTGCAGGAAATGTGGAATCTTTTTAGTAGGAAATTAAATTTTACTTAATTAATACTAATTGAAACTGTAAAATGTTTAATTTAGAGACTTTGAAGACTTATGTCAAGAAAAAAAGGACTCCGAAAAAATCTAAAACTTAATTAATATCTAATTATTGAATTTGGCATCATGCCAAATAATGAATAACTATAGATATTTGAAATATTTTTTTCCCGCAAGAACTCCTTTGTAAATTTCATAAATTAAAAAGAATAATTTTTATATTTTTATTTACATTTATGCTATAAAAATAGTAATATTCAGAATTTTCATAATTTATTTATTACTTCAGTTTGTTAATTATAAAACTATTTTGGATATTTTTCACCGAATTTCCCCTTTGTCTCTAGTATAAATAACTTCTTACCAGAATTTCAGAATAAAATTTAAAAATTGTTGGAGTTACCAAGTAAATGAATGGAACATAAAAGTTGTTGAAAATTAATTAAAATCTAATTAAATGTTCAAAAAAATAAAAATCAATATGTTTCAGAGAAAAGGCGGAAGCCGGTCGCAAATTTAAATTTAAAGACGAATAAAATAACTTTAAAATAATTATAATTTATTACTGATAAAGTATACATATTATGTAAAATTAATGTTGGAACTTTGTAGCTAAAATATTGAAATATCTAAATATCTGTTAACATTATGCTATTTATAGATAATATAATTACAGTTGCAAGTGCGTCCATAACTTTGGTTGACTTTGGCATAGTTATGCAATGCAATTCTATTACAGACACATACCGGAATAGCTATGTTGCAAATCAATATTCTCATCATAACTGTTATTATAAATTGTGTCAGTACATGATATTTTACAGATTTAAACTAATTATTCTTGTAATTCTTTTATTCTTTAATATAATGAGAAAAATTCATAGTGAAATAAATTTTAGTCAAAATTGATGGAACAATTTCAAATTTAATTTTGATAAAACATTTTCTTGTTTCAACTTTATCAGACTTTTTTTTGTAATAAATCTGATCCAAAATGAAATTTTTAAATACGCCCATCACAGATAAAATTCTTCCAAAATTCATTAAAATGGTGTCAGAAGAAAAGCAAATAAAATTGGAAGTATTTGTATCCTCGCTTACGTTTCCAGATACAATTCATCCATTCTTCCCCTGTAAAGCAGGATCGTCAAATAGCTGGTTTGCTGTTTATAAAATAACCTTCCGTATAAAGTCAACACATTTACAGAAAATAATTCGTCTATTATCAAGCTTACCTCAACATTTGCTACCGGAACTGGCATACGCAAGTGAGGAATGCAGGGATATCGGACGAATCCTATTTGAAGTTGAAAGAAATAATTATCGCAAAATATACTACAAACTCAGCTTATGGATACCCACATTTCCACACAGTTTATCAAGCAAATTATTCGTGATTGAGAGGCCATGAAATCAGGAATCACAAAAAATTTACCGGGAAACTAATTATTATACGATATATTAATTTATTTAGTATTTCTTGAGTATTATGTGCAAATTGTAATGGTAAAAATATATTAACTATTTAGAAGTAAATATAATTATAATATAAATCTGAAATATAAAATTGTAGAATGAAATGTTTAATATTTTCTTGCTGTAAATATTGTTCACTGAAAATTAATTCTTTTTGTTTAAATATTATTAATAAATAATAAATCATTTAAATTCTTTTAAATGGATAACAAAATAATTTAAACTTATAAATTTCTATTCGTGTTTCCCATAAAAGACTGGTACATTGGTTGCACCTTTTGAAATGTGTTGAAAATTAAATTTTTTAAATTATAAATAGTAAAAAAAACAAATGATTAAAAATTATATATCGAATAAGCTGAAAAATATTTATAAAACGTCGTTACATTATTTTTTTTAATTTCAAAAAATATTTTTTCGATGCTTATTTAAACTATTTTGCAAATTTGGTGGCCCTAGGCAGATGCCTAGTTTGCCTAACGGAAGAACCGGGCCTGGTCACAACCATTCTCACATTACTGGAACACCCTCAAAGTAAGGCGATTTTCACCAATTAATTTGTATCAAAAATATCACTAAATTTTCCAAACAATCTAAGAATTTTACAAATTTTAGTCAGTTTTGTTATTGCCACAAGAAATGTTTTGAAAACAGATTTTTAGTGATTAAACACCACCAGATGTCTTTTAGACATATGTAAAATTTGCAAACGATTTTCAGAATAAAAATGCACTTGGTTTAATTAAATCAAAAATCAGCAATGGTCTTCACCCAGTTTTATTCATTTTGGGAAAAGTATGTGAAAAATTACCATATTGAGAATCTGGTGCTACGGGTCGGCGTAAACAATATTTTAATTGAAAATAAACAATTTTTAGTTGACTTACATATTACAAACTAATAAAACAAAATTCTTGAAGTTCTAATAATAAATTTTTTTAAAATTTCATTGGATTTATCATTGAGTTTTATTACTATTATTTTTGATTATTTTTAAAAAAATATAAGAAAGCGCTACTCGATTTTATGATTATTTCGACAGTTAACCTGTCATCGTCAGGTAGGATAGAATAACTATAGAAATTATAGATTTTATGAACAAATTTATTGATTATTTAAATTATAAATTTTATAATATTAAAAAAATATTTTTATTAAAGATATAACAGGGGTGGCCAACTTGTTTCAACTTGCGATCGACTTTTGGCATTATAAAATAAATACTGATCTACCAAGTATAAAAAAAGAACGAGTAAATAAATAAAGTTATAAAATAAAATAATTGATTTACAGAAAGAACTTAAAATGAAAGGGTAGAATTCACGTTTAAGTTAAAACGGAACATTGCTAATAAACATTTAAATTGTATTTATCAGATTACATAAATTTTTAAATAAATATTTAAATTAATAAATTAAAGTAAGTTTAAAATATAAAAATAAATCAAAATATATTAACTATTAAAATAAATTAAACCAGCATTGAAATCAGCATCAAAATTAAAATAATAAAAAAAGCCTCGAACAGATTGTTTGAATATTACAAAAAAGCGCAGTTTGTTGAAAAAAATAAATTTAGTAATTTTATTTGGTTATTTTATTAATTATGGAGATTGAACATGAATTCGACGTTGTTGCGGCTAACAGTTTTTATTAAATACATTTTTCTTTTGGACACATTAAGAGATAGCATAACTTTCAAATAATTTGAGATCGAACAAAAATATCTCGGTGATCGACTTCTTGGCCATCCCTGAGATATAATTTTTTTTAATTTGATTAAATAAAATTTAAAATAGAAATTTAAAATTAATGAAAGTTTTCCAAAGGTTTTTTCTTTTTATTATTGCTAATAACACAAAGCAAGAAAACAAAAGCAGATTTAGGGTAAGCACATCTCAACGAAGAATTGCGACCTTTCACTATATAATTGTTTTATATAAGAATCAAAGAAATAAATTGAATCAACACAAACCTTGAGGTCTTTTAGGTTTTGAGCAGATCGTGTTTTATAACCGGTGATGTGCTTACTATTATATTAATAATAAGGGCGGGATTCAGGATGAGCTCTCTTTTTAGCAGTTTGGATATCGACGATTCGAAATTCAGTTGTTTGATCTGGCGTTTCGATACGGAATCCCTAGATCCAGGTTTCAATTTAAAAATTTTTCTAAGGTTGCCAGTCCACCGTAATCATTCAAGGGCCTAGTCACCCATATCGCCAATTTACAATTACAATATTATTTACATCCCATCCCATGCGTTATTTCGTCCATGAAATTGCTCATAAATCTATTCAATTAACTCCAAATCCAATACAACTTATTCAACAAAATTTCCTCGCGACTTGCAGGCCCTATCTTTATTAACGGTTCTCTAAACCCTCATTCAATTATTGTTGGGTTGAGATCATTCACCCCTGTTTTATCCTTTAGATTAATTAGAATGGAAAATGAGAATTTAGGACAGCTGATGTAGCATAAAGTCTAGCATTAAAGAATGATATGGTCAAATAGATAAGTAGTATATTAGCAATAATTTGCCTCGGAATAATTGTAGCACAACTGCAAATAATACCTGTTTGAAATAATATTTTCTACACTTAGGAGGCACTGCACAAAGAGCCTAAATTCTATTAATTTGGCTACTCCAAACTGGTTTTCAAGGTTGTTATATTCAGATCAATTTATGAATTATCTTTAGGAGGTTTTCAATGTTAACACTGTTAAAGTTTCGATTAACGAAATTTGGAAAACCTAATCAAAACATGATTAAATCCATATTAAACAGCGGCAATGCTTTGTATCATTTAATAGGTGCTAAGTAGAAGCACCTGTTACAGGTTTAGATTAATTTTATATGGAAAGCTCTCAGCTTTAAAGCTCGATGATCAGCTCTATCCATCATATTCATTAACGTAGAAACCACTCTAATCTTTGATGTATTCTGTACGGATCTCTAGTCGATAGCATTTAAATGCTCGTTTCTCTCAGCCCACTAGAAATCTGAGAAACGAGCGCTTTGTATCCAGTGTATTGAAGAATTGAGAACTTTATTTTGAGTGTAGAGTTTTTTATGTGTAGTCTCCATGCGCTATAGGTCTATTACATTATAGGAAAATGGAAAATTGTTCATCACACACGGGNCATGAGTCATATGACCTTGAAAAATTTTTTCAAGGTCATATGACTCATAGTATGACTCATCAAAATTCTCAAGGTCATTTAAACAAAGACCATGACTCATAATATGACTCATAAAGGTCATTTTCAAGGTCATATGACTCATATGATGACTCATATGACCTTGAAAAAAATTTTTTCAAGGTCTCCTGACTCACCCTATGACTCATCAAGGTCATTTTCAAGGTCATATGACTCATAGGATGACTCATATGACCTCGAAAAAATTTTCTCAAGGTCATATGACTCATACTATGACTTACCAAAAAATTGTCAAGGTCATATGACTCATACCATGACTCATCAAAAATTTTCAAGGTCATTTTCAAGGTCACCTGAGTCATCCTATGACTCATCAAGGTCGTTTTCAAGGTCGCATGACTCATCCAAGGTCATTCCCAAGGTCATATGAGTCATCGCGATGAGTCATCAAGGTCATATTATTATTTTTAAAAATATTATTATTTTTATTATTATTTTTAAAAATATTATTATTTTATTTTTAATTTTTTCAAAGTTCCCGCCAACGAAAATTATTCATCGATAGCTCATTTTAAAGCTCAATCCATGACCTTTCGAATGAGCTATATATCCTGTTACTATTATTATTATTATTATTATTATTATTATTATTATTATTATTATTATTATTATTATTATTATTATTATTATTAATATTATTATTATTATTATTATTATTATTATTATTATTATTATTATTATTATTATTATTATTATTATTATTATTATTATTATTATTATTATTATTATTATATATTATTATTATTATTATTATTATTATTATTATTATTATTATTATTATTATTATTATTATTATTATTATTATTATTATTATTAATTATTATTATTATTATTATTATTATTATTATTATTATTATTATTATTATTATTAT
>CAUHTR010006534.1:0-17550 GCA_959609185.1 Schmidtea polychroa
CCTTTGTGTACAGTACCAACATGGTCATCGCCATGGGTACACAAATGGTTTAAAGTACAATAGTCATGGAGGTGCTTAGGAAAGAGTCGAGTGAATACCTATGATTACCCCTAACGTATTTAAAATTTAAAATGACACACCCCTAAGTAACCAACAGTTTCATAATACACCTAAAATGTTATATTATGGCGTGATCTATGGTCTAGCGGTGACACTTCCATCTACAGATGACAATATTTTTCATGAATGTGAGACTCAGATTTTTGTTAAAGTTATTAAGGTGATTGTCTATGAAATAACTCATCAAACAAATTTATATCCAAAAGAAAAAGGAAAAATATTTTCTAGGGGAGCGGGGTTTCCAATCGACCTACTTATCTTAAATCTTGAAATTTGGAATAAATACCACCTAACTCTACTGGTACAGCCTACACGAAATTACTAACAGTTAATTTAAAAGTAGAAAATAAAATTTATTTAGATTTTTTTGTTTTTTTAATTGCGAATAGGTGAATGAGATTGACCGGGATTTTCATCGGATTGGCTGGAATTTTCATTGGATTGGCTGGAATTTTCATTGGATTGGCTGGAATTTTCATTGGATTGTTTCAAAAACTTGGCATAATTGTACAGCAAATCGGATTCATCTAATTCCCAATTAAATGCTAATTGTCTAATTATATTAATGTCATAATTTTCACAGAGAAAAATATTTTCCAATAGTGAGTAAATATTTCTCAGCTCATTAAAAATTAAGACGCAGATTTTGTGGATTTTAAGATGAAACGGATGATTACATTTGCGAGCTCCTATTACCAATTTCTTGTACATATTCCATTTCAATTGAACGATTTCGTGACATTTCACTAACGACGAAAGATTAATTTTAGTAAACTTTTCTTTCAAGATTATATACACTCTTTTATTTTCATTGTCATTTCGCAACCAAGCCATTGTTTCTTTTACGAATTCTACTTGGTTTCTGATATATGGAGTGAAACTCTTGAGGACTGAGTTATCATTCAATGTAATCTCCTTCGAATTTTGATTCGATAATTCCAGCTCGATTCTATCATGGAGATCTGATTGGTTGTTGTTGATCCTCCTGATGTGATTTGAATTTACTGACAATTGACAAGAGTGGCAAAGTTCGTGATTAAATGTTTTACCTTTAATTTCAATGCTTGGTGGGTCGCAATCAATGTTGATTGTGATATTTTCTAAAATGCAAACAAGAAACTCGGAAACTTCATCTAATATCAAATTAATGTACTCTATAATAACGAATTCCATTTGGATATTTACGGAGGCAGAATTTTCAGTGAATATAATTGGGATAAGATATTTTCTGTAAATTTCTTCAACAGATTTAAAATAAAAGGAAAGTGAATTACAAAAACGTTTTAGTAACCTCAGCCTATCCTGGGGAATTATTTGACTAAATATCTCTGAATCTAACTGAAAATATTTTAGATCTTCTATTTTAATAGTTTTCTCGTGTTCTGATATTTCATGGTTGAACAATTTTTCGATTTTTTCTTCGTTTCCAAATGTAATTTTGTTTTCAATTATTCTTTTATCTCTTTTCATTATGAAATTTAGATATAATTTGGTCTTATCTTTACAATATTGACAGATATTCATCGCGGTTTTTACATCTTTCAAGATGTCGTTTTTAAGGTTCTCGAAAGATTTTATATTTTTCAAAAATCGAAATTCTTTGAAAGTTTGAATAATTTTATCAGAATTAGAATGATAAAGTTCCAAATAGGCGTTCTCTTGTCGACAAATTGGGCAAATAATGGATATTGTATTGGGTTCACACGTCAAGTTGCTTACGCAATCTCTGCAAAACAAATGTTGACAAGTCTTAAAACGAATGAAATTTCTATTTTCAAACTCTTCAAAACATATTAAGCATTCCTGAAAATCTTCATCGGAATTTTCCATATATTTGTTTTTATTCGATAAATTTTAATTAATTTAAACAAATTTTTTAATTAATATATTTTACAAAAAATGTTTTAACAAATTAATTAAATTTAATAATTGTCTTCAAAAAATAATTATAAAATTTATATTTATAAAATAAAATTGAAATTTATATTTTATACCATTTATTCAAATTTTAAATATTTAAATTTTAATAATAAGATGTTCATATTTTGACAATTTATTCATTATTTGAAAACATTTTAATCAAGACGGTTTCAAATAATGAACTTCGTAATTTTAAAATAGTATTTTAATTTTTAAAAATATTCTTCAAGGCACATTTTGATAAAATTTAAACAAAACGCCACACAAACATTGTTTGAAAAAGATTTAATTTTATTCATAAGTTGTTTCAAGAACATATTATTAAAACAAAAACAATTTTCCAATATAATATATGCGAAGAATTTAACTAAAAATAAATAATATTCAGAGTAATATAATTATACAATTTCAATATACCACAAACGTTCGAATATATTAATATTTATAAGTATATCTTACAAACATTATTTTTACATAAAATAAATTGATTTCATGATTTTGTTATAATTGCTGAAAGCATTTTAAAACTTAAAATAGATCCTAGATCTGACAGAAAAATAGAAGTTTTAGATAATCTAAAATAATGAAGATCAAAAACGGAATCTATACATTTTTGAGATAGGGAACAAAGCTATCTAGAATAAAAAATTCGAGACGTCCTTATTTGTAATTCAAAGAATCGACAAAAAATTCAAATAAATTAGCAAATTTAGAAAATTAATTGAATAATTGAATAATTGAAATATTGAATAACCTTTAAAAATTATAAAATTACTGTAATAAATAAATTAATAAAAATATTTGAATTTGTTTTAGTGCACTAATACATGAATAATAACTCGCATACAGCGAGTTATTATTCATGTATTAGTGCATTAAAACAAATTCAAATATTTTTATTAATTTATTTATTACAGTAATTTTATAATTTTTAAAGGTTATTCAATTATTCAATTAATTTTCTAAATTTGCTAATTTATTTGAATTTTTTGTCGATTCTTTGAATTACAAATAAGGACGTCTCGAATTTTTTATTCTAGATAGCTTTGTTCCCTATCTCAAAAAATGTATAGATTCCGTTTTTGATCTTCATTCTTTTAGATTATCTAAAACTTCTATTTTTCTGTCAGATCTAGGATCTATTTTAAGTTTTAAAATGCTTTCAGCAATTATAACAAAATCATGAAATCAATTTATTTTATGTAAAAATAATTGTTTGTAAGATATACTTATAAATATTAATATATTCGAATATTTGTGGTATATTGAAATTGTATAATTATATTACTCTGAATATTATTTATTTTTAGTTAAATTCTTCGCATATATTATATTGGAAAATTGTTTTTGTTTTAATAATATGTTCTTGAAACAACTTATGAATAAAATTAAATCTTTTTCAAACAATGTTTGTGTGGCGTTTTATTTAAATTTTATCAACATGTGCCTTGAAGAATATTTTTAAAAATTAAAATACTATTTTAAAATTACGAATTTCATTATTTGAAACCGTCTTGATTAAAATGTTTTCAAATAATGAATAAATTGTCAAAATATGAACATCTTAATATTAAAATTTAAATATTTAGAATTTGAATAAATGGTATAAAATATAAATTTCAATTTTATTTTATAAATATAAATTTTATAATTATTTTTTGAAGACAATTATTAAATTTAATTAATTTGTTAAAACATTTTTTGTAAAATATATTAATTAAAAAATTTGTTTAAATTAATTAAAAATTATCGAATAAAAACAAATATATGGAAAATTCCGATGAAGATTTTCAGGAATGCTTAATATGTTTTGAAGAGTTTGAAAATAGAAATTTCATTCGTTTTAAGACTTGTCAACATTTGTTTTGCAGAGATTGCGTAAGCAACTTGACGTGTGAACCCAATACAATATCCATTATTTGCCCAATTTGTCGACAAGAGAACGCCTATTTGGAACTTTATCATTCTAATTCTGATAAAATTATTCAAACTTTCAAAGAATTTCGATTTTTGAAAAATATAAAATCTTTCGAGAACCTTAAAAACGACATCTTGAAAGATGTAAAAACCGCGATGAATATCTGTCAATATTGTAAAGATAAGACCAAATTATATCTAAATTTCATAATAAAAAGAGATAAAAGAATAATTGAAAACAAAATTACATTTGGAAACGAAGAAAAAATCGAAAAATTGTTCAACCATGAAATATCAGAGCACGAGAAAACTATTAAAATAGAAGATCTAAAATATTTTCAGTTAGATTCAGAGATATTTAGTCAAATAATTCCCCAGGATAGGCTGAGGTTACTAAAACGTTTTTGTAATTCACTTTCCTTTTATTTTAAATCTGTTGAAGAAATTTACAGAAAATATCTTATCCCAATTATATTCACTGAAAATTCTGCCTCCGTAAATATCCAAATGGAATTCGTTATTATAGAGTACATTAATTTGATATTAGATGAAGTTTCCGAGTTTCTTGTTTGCATTTTAGAAAATATCACAATCAACATTGATTGCGACCCACCAAGCATTGAAATTAAAGGTAAAACATTTAATCACGAACTTTGTCACTCTTGTCAATTGTCAGTAAATTCAAATCACATCAGGAGGATCAACAACAACCAATCAGATTTCCATGATAGAATCGAGCTGGAATTATCGAATCAAAATTCGAAGGAGATTACATTGAATGATAACTCAGTCCTCAAGAGTTTCACTCCATATATCAGAAACCAAGTAGAATTCGTAAAAGAAACAATGGCTTGGTTGCGAAATGACAATGAAAATAAAAGAGTGTATATAATCCTGAAAGAAAAGTTTACTAAAATTAATCTTTCGTCGTTAGTGAAATGTCACGAAATCGTTCAATTGAAATGGAATATGTACAAGAAATTTGTAATAGGAGCTCGCAAATGTAATCATCCGTTTCATCTTAAAATCCACAAAATCTGCGTCTTAATTTTTAATGAGCTGAGAAATATTTACTCACTATTGGAAAATATTTTTCTCTGTGAAAATTATGACATTAATATAATTAGACAATTAGCATTTAATTGGGAATTAGATGAAACCGATTTGCTGTACAATTATGCCAAGTTTTTGAAACAATCCAATGAAAATTCCAGCCAATCCGATGAAAATCTCAGCCAATCTGATGAAAATCCCGGCCAATCCGATGAAAATCCCGGCCAATCTCATTCACCTATTCGCAATTAAAAAAACAAAAAAATCTAAATAAATTTTATTTTCTACTTTTAAATTAACCGTTAGTAATTTCGTGTAGGCTGTGCCAGTAGAGTTAGGTGGTATTTATTCCAAATTTCAAGATTTAAGATAAGTAGGTCGATTGGAAACCCCGCTCCCCTAGAAAATAATTTTCCTTTTTCGTTTGGATATAAATTTGTTTGATGAGTTATTTCATAGACAATCACCTTAATAACTTTAACAAAAATCTGAGTCTCACATTCATGAAAAATATTGTCATCTGTAGATGGAAGTGTCACCGCTAGACCATAGATCACGCCATAATATAACATTTTAGGTGTATTATGAAACTGTTGGTTACTTAGGGGTGTGTCATTTTAAATTTTAAATACGTTAGGGGTAATCATAGGTATTCACTCGACTCTTTCCTAAGCACCTCCATGACTATTGTACTTTAAACCATTTGTGTACCCATGGCGATGACCATGTTGGTACTGTACACAAAGGCGAAAAAACAATGAGCAGGTGAGCTCTATTGCTAAAACTACTCCCCATTGTATTTTCTCTTCGGGTTCTAGACGGCCGATAGAAGGTCTTACGTCATCGATCATTTTCTATTTCTACTTTTCTATCTCATTCGGCTATGGTCTTCATTTCTAGATGTTTTCTATTGTTTCCTTTCAAAATTTTGTGCAGGGATGCGCCCTTATTTTTCTATTAATAAAGGTTGCTAGGTATTTTTCTTGATATTTATGAATATTTAACCTATCTCGCAAAAAATTTGAGCAGGGATCGGCCCTTATTTCCAAGTTAATCAACACTTGCCATAATATTTAAATTGTCCTTCAAAATATTTGAGCAGGGATCTGCCTGTATTCTTAGTCCTAACCTATTTCCGACTAGAAAATACTTACGGAGACGGACCAGGGGAGAAGCCTCCTCGTTGTGGCCCGATCAATCCGTGTGAATCTGAAAAGCCAGCTGACCTACTCGCAATAGGAACAACTAGTGTCCCTTAATGCTGTGGCCTACTGGATTCCAGTTCCGCTATAACTACTATTCAAAATTAATTAACATAAAAGTTGAACCGAATAAAAATTATTATTTAAAACTTAAACTAAATGAAATTAAACAATTAAAAAGGACAACAAAAGAAAATTTAACTAAAAAATTAATTGCATGTAAAATTTATTAAATTAAATCATTTCGTAAAAATTACAATAAAAAATAAATAAATTACCAAATCCACGATGGCATAAAATCGAAAACTGAGAGCTTTACTGTCTGCAAATTAAGTTGTGGTGTTGAAAAAAAGTTTTTTCAAATGAATTTGTAATCAGTATTTATACTGATTTTGAATGCGCATTCATGCATTCTCTGCCACTCTATCCAATCAGAGTGCGAGAAATTTTGAATTAATTTTGCATACATGCATGAATGTGTGCAATTATTTATTTATTTTAATTTCATTAATTTAATTAATTAATTATTTAATTTTTTATTAATTTTAATAATTTAATTTTATAAATTTTATAATTTAAATAATTCGAGTTATTATAATTTTTTATTAATTTAAACACTTATTCTTTAAATTTAATAAGTTACATAATTCTAACCATTTAATTCTATAAACTTTACAATTTACTTAATGCTAACTAATTTTATTATTTTGACGATTTAATTTTTATATCGTTTAAATAATTTTCAAATAATTCTATTTTACATTTTATTATTTTTCTATCGAAATTTTTAAGTGTTGAATTTTTCTGTTAAATTTATTTATCTCTTTATTCTATTATACGGGGTTTATTGATTCTTAATGTGTGATGTAACTTATTTTATTTATTTTATATTAAACCTTGATCATAAATTTTTTCAACTTTGTGGTTTTTGTGTTAGGTATTTTCGATCGATTAAAACAAACTCTCAGTTCTCGGTTTCAGCCCAACAAAACTATGATATTCTTATATTATAGAATTAAAATTGTATGTTTTAACACATTGGGAGACAATGACCAAAATCATAAGAAATAAATATGTAGGTCAACTCAAAATACTTGACAATTTTTTGAAATATATATAATCCTCAAAATAAATTTCCAAAATCAAAACTTCTCAAAATTTAAAAATTCCCAAAAAAGAGAAATATTGAAAAAACATCAAAAATCGTTATTATCGTTGGTTAATACGAAAAACAAGAAATGAATGAGACAAATTATATATAAACAGTATTGTTACCATTAACTTTATCATTACTTGAGGGGCTGGAATATTAGGACAATCACGACAATAAACAATGAGAAATAATCCCTCATTTTCAAATTTCAATTTCTAACCGAGTTGTTGTAATTTTAAAGATATGGACCAATCCGATAAAACGAAGAAGATTTCGCTTGAGTAGGAAAGTTAAAGAAAAAAGTCCCGAATTCGAAAAAAGAAACTCAAAGTTGGTTGAGCATACAGTTTAAACAAACCAATACTGAAACAATTTCCCACTAGAGCCTATAAAACTTATAGTATTTATGATTTATGGATTTGATAGAAATTATCACTTATTTAAAAATCAAAAATTAAAATGCAATCAAACATTTATTTGCTGATGGCCACCCAAATAATTTACAAACTGATGTCGGAAAGGAATTTTACAATAGTAACGTTAATGAAATTCCCAAACCAAAATTATGTTAATCATTACACTGTTCATTCTTCAAATAAAGCCGCTCATGTTGAGAGATTCAACAGAACGCTGAGATAAATTGAAAAAGAAAAAAGAACCTTTTAAGGTAAAAAGTCTGGATAAATGTTTTACCAAAATTGCATATAATCACACATCTTACCGGGGGTTGAACGGGTTGTGACCAGTTGATGTTTCTTCAAAATACAGTGTAAAACTATGGTTATCGAGAAAAATTCCAATATCAAAGAAAAAACCGAAATATAAAATCGGTGATCATGTGCGAATATCAAAAATATCGGCATCTCCATTCATTTAACATTTTAATAGTAATTGGAGCGAAGATGTGTTTCAAATAACCAAAATAAATACGAAATAAAGTCCGGTGATGTATGTTATTAAAGACTATGACAATAATGAGGTACATGACAATTTTTATGAGCAGGAATTGCAATGATTTCACCTCCCACACTTTTTAGAACTCAGAAAATCTTAAAATCGAAAATAACAGGAAAGAATAAAGATTACTATGTAAAGTGGGTTGGATATCAAAACTCTACTTGAATATCTGCATCACAAATCCAAAAATGAAGAAAAACAATTTTTATATAGTATTACCGAGCATTAGTTGTCCACTCATTCATCCAAATAATATTGTTAGTGATTTCAGAGTGAAGTTTCAAAATCCTATTACATTTGAAGGTAAATGGGGAGCTGCATTGATGGATTTCACATCTGTATACAATTTATTCCCATTATATATATGAAATAATTAACATCAACAATCGTACAATTATCAATTGATCATACTAAGAAACAATATAAGATTAATAATAGCAATTCGAATACAATTTAGCGATCATGAAGATTCAATTAAATTAAGGTTTTCTACTTTGAATGTTAATGCCACTCAACCACAAATAATCAAACCACTTCCTAAATTTTCATTATGGCCTTGGAGAAGAAACGATCAAGATGATCAAGTTTACTGAAACATTTAAGGATGCGTTGTATATTACAGAAATTAGTCAATTATTAAATTATTTACGGAATAATTGTACAGAAATATTCAAATCTCTGAAGCTTGTTGAAAATAAACCTGAAATTTGCTATTAACCTTCACGACAATACGCGGGGTATTTAAAATATATTTATTTAAAAATTATTCACTAATAAAACTTCTTTTAAAAAACTTATTTAATTTTTAAATTTAAAAAATTATAAATTTCAATTTAAAAAATTCAATTTAAAAATTATTTTAAAAGTTATTTTAATAGTCCATTATTTATCATTTAAAATTATCTTAATAAATCATTGAAATATTTAATTCTCAGCTGAAAACGCCTCACATCGCCTTCTTTAAGAAATTTCTTCACCTTTTCAACATTTCTTTGAAGCATTTTCCCACTTTGGTCTTGTAGCAGATATCGGTGATCATGGATCTTCTGCATCATTCTGTATGGCCCTTTGTATCTTGTCTTCCGTTCTTGATTCTACTTTAACCGGAACCTCATCTCCAACATTTAATGATCTTTTTGTTTGCGTTGTTTCTCGTGTGTCTTCTATTTGTGAAATCGGCGTTTTACTATGAAATGGTTTTCTAGCTATTTTTCTTCCAAATATTACTTCTGCGGGATTTCGCCCAATTGATTTCTGAAATGTTGCATTCATAGTAAATTCAATCTCTGGTATGATCTGTTCTACTTTTTTCTTTTAATCATGCATTTATGTAGTCTCTTATTGTCCTGAATTGACGTTCTATCATACCATTTGTATTATGGTGGTATGGACTTGAAAAGCATAGTGTAATTCCCATTGATTTTGTAAAATATTTCATCGTCTTAGATTCAAATACTTTCAGGGCTGTAACAAGGGTGGTGCGAGCGGTGCAGTCGCATCGGGCGCACATCTGAAAGGGGCGCAAAACTGGGATGTAACATTTTTTTAAATGTTAATAAAAAATAAAAAAAATTATCAAATTACATGCACGAAAAAAAGGGCACCCTTGCTAGCCTATCTTTAACATTACTGGTTTGACTGGTCCATTAACATGCCCTAGTAGGTGTGTATTTTGTAAAATGTTAGTCCTGTCATTTTTTTAATTAGTAACAGAATTTTAAGAGCATTGCCACCAATTATAATAGCTAGAGATGAATACATAGTTAACAATCTTAACATGAACATTATAATTATTATAGTAGGCTGTTTTGAATTGGGAGCGCCAGATATATGAACCGCACATGGTCAATAATGCCTTGTTACGGCCCTGAATACTTTTCCACAATCTGTGTGAATTTCCTTTGGTGCTCCAAATCTAAGAATCCATTTTTGTAGTATTGTTTCCTTCGCCTTTTCCTCATATTGTTTACCGACAGCAGTCAGAGAGATATATCTGCTAAATTGATCAATAATTGCGATTATATATCTTTTCTTTCTGAATGTTTACTGTAATAGGCCACATATATCAATGTACATTGTACACTTTCTCCCACGGCTCCTCTGCTGTCAGTTTTATTGTCCTTTCCTTCATTTTTGTTGTCACAACTTTCGTTCTTTGACCTGCTTTGCATTGTTCAATTGTTTCTTTTACTGATTCTTTTATGTCTCCTATATCGTAATTGTCCGCTACATATTTTGTCACCTTTTCTGCTACTGTGTGTGATAACAAAATATGCATACTCTTTTTTTACTCTTTTTTCTTGTCATTTATATCTAGGTATCCATATCTTATCCTCTATAGTTTTCAACACGTTGCCTACCAGTATAAATTTCCAACTTGAACCCAGTGCTATTTCCTTTTTCATTTGTTCTATTTATGTATTATCTTTTAGCCACTTCTAATCTTCAGTTTTTACTATGGTGTTTATACTTCGGGTTTTCATTCTTTCCACTTTTGCGTCTTTGTGTGCCCATAAACATTATGCGCATGTTCCACATGTACTCCTTGACAACATATCCGCATTTGTATGATTCGTACCTTTTCTATACTCTATTTTAATATCCATACTACTGAGGTAGTTAATCCATATCTGAAATTGTTATTGGTTGTGTTATTGGTTTCTTTGTGGATAACATAAACGTGATAGCTTTATGGTCCGTTCTCAAAATGAACCGTTTTCCATATAAATAATGATTGAAGTGTTGACAAAAATAATAGATTGCCAGCAATCCCTTTCATGATTGCTCAATGCATGGGAACCGTATGCTATAACCTTTTCGCACCCGTTGCCGTCTTTCTGTGATAATACTGCTCCAATAGTGTCAAAACTCGCATCAGTATCCAGAATGAATTCTCTTTCGAAATAGGCATAGGGAACGCCTGTCTCTCTTACTAAGTTTAATTGCCTGAAATCAAGGCATAATCTGATATCTTGCTTTTCTTTCTTCTAGACGCATATTAATGGAGTGTTCCATGGCTAATTACACTTTTTGATGATATTGTTTTCCCATAAGTTTTTCATCGATTCATCTATTTTGCCTTCCAAATCGACTGGTTGTCTCCAAGGTTTAATATTTATCGTTTTCCTTTGAGTTTCTATTTTATGCTTCAACAGCTTTGTGCAGCGGATGTCCCATTTATCAGCCATAAAAACATTTTGATTCTTTTTTATAATGTTCAATAGTATCGGGTTATTTATCTTTGTTTTTTCAGTTCAATTCAATTACAAATACCGATAATACTAGTGCTAGTGAAACTGAGTATAGGAATTTGAATGATATACATTTATTTCTTCAATTAAAAATGATTGATAAAGATGGGAAAGCCTTAGGTGATGCATCTGATGTTTGGCCTGCTAATTACTGGTTTTATGCTTTGTTCAAGGATGTAAATCTGAGTTTTAATTGAATTAAAGTAGAAAGCGGAAACAATCAGTATGCTCAAAAGGCATTAATTGAAATAATAATTAACTGTAATGCTGATGCAAAAATACATGTCTGACGGCCAATAGGATATGCAGTAACTGATGATGAAAGGAAAAAGTTTATCAAGGGTGTCGAAAATATTTTCTATTTTCACCAACTAGATTTCTTGGATCAGCCTAAATATCTTATTCCCGGTGTCAGTGTTCTTGAGCAGTGTATTTTTACTGACACATTTCTGACACATTTTCAGTCATACCCCCAATTAATTTAAAGCATAATTCAGTTTTTACCCAACAATATGGTAACTTAATCTCAACTTACCAATCAGGGGTCATCGTAAAAAAATAATTTAATTTTTTTCCACAATTTATATATATTTCCTATTTTTTATAACATGATTTCCATGTTACTTACAGAAAATGAATACTATATAAAATCAAACCTCAAATCTTGAAGGGTCCCAAACGCACGAAATTTGAATTTAATGACTTACGTGTTGCAAGTTTTTGTTTGATAATTTAGTCAATTTTATTTTTAAACATCTTAGATTTTTGAGCAGCTTTTGCCATATAGGCTGTACATGTATACATGTTTAGAAGGGTCCAAAGTATTTAATGCGCATAGGGCCCTGTTTTCTGTAAACGCGCCACTTTTTGCTGATGATAGGATTTTGTTAAATTACTTCAATTTTGCTATTTAATATAATTTGTAAATAGAATACGCTACAAATATGACTTTTTCGCGCGTATGGGTGGCTCTTAAATGAGTGAAAGCGATTTAGTACAAATGAAAAAATATCAATTTCCAAAAAATATATACAAAAATCTAAAAATAATATTTGTTATACGATATTTATGGGGAAAATTTCTAGGGACATTAACGGAATAGAGGAGTGGAAGTTGTAGAAAATGTCATTTTTGAGGAGGCAGTCTATAAACTCACTTCTAAATCATTGGTTCTTGACCTTTCTAGTGCTGTTACCCTTTGATAACATTAGCTTAAAATTAATTAAATTTCTGTAGAACGCATGTAGAGCCGTTTATGGAAGCTAACAAATATATCATATTGGCTGTGCAGGTGCACCAAAAGCATAAAGGGCGCCAAACTTATGCCATAATTTTGAAAAACTTGCTCACCAAATAGTTATGAATGCTCAAATTAAAGAAATAAATATCTATGTATGTATATTTCTACTATTTCGTCGGTATTTTGACATATTCGATAGATTGCGCAAGTTTATTTTGGATTCGTATGTTAGCCACCACTACACCAAAAAGGATAAAATCCTAAGAGACGACGAAGATTCACTGCTTAGATTACGATAAATAAACCCATCACAACCAATAGAACATCAGGCATTACGTGTTAATTATTTTGGTGAGGTCTTGGAGGCACTAAATTTAATAACTACCCTGGACACCAAAAGACCTTTATATAGTACTGGACGTAGGAAACGTCTAGCAAATATTTAAATAATTTCTTGAAACTTAATAGAAAATCGTTCACAAATCCAATCGGGACTTAGCATTTCAGATTAACAGGCAATAAGGAACCTTTGTAAAAGGGCAATATTGAAAATGAGTTGTACTTTCAATTTCTCAGTGAAGAGTCAATTAAGTTCATCGGAAAGCGTTCATTCAAATCCAAATGTGAAAGATAATAATTGAAAGGGTAAAAATAATAATTGAAGAGATAAAGATAATCGATATCCAATTATCGAATGAATATAAACAATTAATGGTACATGTCAATCAGTTCTATGGGAGACATTTCTTCGGCAAATCTTTTGTGTGAAGAGGCGTTCAATTTCATTGTAAAAATATTTAGGATTTTGAGTTTAATTTTATGCCTCATCTCAAGTTTCGTTGTCATATTCCACATTCATATATGCGGTTGTCAATTTATTCAAATTTCTCCGTTTTGGAGCACGGTGATCCGGTACTCGACCCCAAACAATTCCACCGAACTCAATGATTACCGGAGGCTTCATTCTCACATGATCAACTCGTACCAGTGTTATTTGCAAAATCTTTTCCACTATTACTTCATCTTTCCGACAAGTTTGATTTTCCTTTTGTTATTCTCTTATCAACTTTGTTTCATGAAAAAGCATGCCATGGATGAAATCAAAAAATGCAACTTGATATTGGAAGCTTGTTATTTGATTGTTTTCACGTCAACAATGATGATTGCACTCTTCATTTCGTTCTCCTGGTCTCACTACATCGCAATAGAATTTCCGAAATTTCTCCATGACACTTGCAAACATGACTATGAAGTGATTAATCTGTTTTTGTGGTTTATATTTGGTCTGTGTTTGAGTAATTTAGGGGTCACGATAGCCGTTATTGCTCTCAATGTTCAGGAGTATAAGAGAGATAATTATCGCTTTATTTCCCCTTTTCCTCCAATTGATAAATATGAACAAAAATAGATTAAAAAGTTTATTGAAAGAGAAATTTATTTTCAAATATGACTGAGGGAGAATCTTATTATTTATTGTTAATTTAAATGTATATAAATAAAACGGATAATCTTTTCCTCGAAAAGGCTAAATTTAATTTAGTCTCTTAATAAATAAAAGATTAGATTCGTGACTTGTTTTTACTAATTACAAAGAATAATAATAGATATGTTAATATTGACTTGGTTTTTTCTTAACATATTATTATTATTATTATATTATTATTATTATTATTATTATTATTATTATTATTATTATTATTATTATTATTATTATTATTATTATTATTATTATTATTATTATTATTATTATTGTTATTGTTAACATGTGAAGAATCACTTGATGTAATAAAACCATTTATAATAACAGTTGTCATGAGAATGGTTTGAAACTTAGCTATACACAGTGCTGTAGTTGTAAATTTGGAGGTAGGTGGACACCATTGTCACAGATTCTAACATCACAAAATGCTTAAAGGTGAAATCTTTGTCACTGTATGTTTGGAGGAATAAAAAATTATGTTTTTTGCGCTAATTTTCAAAATTCAAAGATTTTAACCAATGTCTTTGATCCATTATGGTATAATGGACTTCACAAAAAAGGGTTTATAAATGGCAAACATAAGCGGTTGATAATATCAAGTAGGCTTTGAAATACCTGTCACAGCGGAGTGATGCTTCAGTTGCCACGTCTTTACGTACTCTACGGGTTGCCACTATTCTAAAGACGAGATTTGAGATAACCTTGGTTGATAGTGAAATTCACAAGTCAGTGCATATCAGATTCACGAGACTGAAATCTCAACTTGCACGGTTTCGAATTCTCTGGATTATGTTCTCAATCAACAAACGTAATCATTCCTCTCTGTGCTCAGAGCTCATACAGCTTGAATCTTTTTGAAAACACCTGAAGTTGTTCATTTTATCAACCAAGTACTGTAGAAACTGTTTTGCTCTAGCTGAACACATTCGAATGTAATTGTTTCTTTCATTTTTTGAGTCATTTGCCTCTTTTCTCCAGGCTCTTTGAATAATTGTGAAATTCTTCTGGTTATTTTCATTTCGTATCAGCTTTGGGAAAGCTCATAGTTCTGCTTTGCAACTGGAATGACAAACTAGACAATTCACTGAGACAATCATGCAGCAGAATAAAGTCACAAAAGAATTGTAAACTGATTGCTCAGACGAAGAGATCTTTAAATTTGGATCGATAACATGAATCTTGAGTCATATTCACTGAAATACTTTCAAAATGCCTGCAGAGGGTCTTGAAAGAATTTCAAAAAGCTCTGATAGCTTGATAACTACTAGCAAACCGCCGAATTCCAAAGACACAGCCAATGTTTAAACACTATTGTCCCAATTTCTCACACACAATAGTCAATTCTCGCAGGACTGACCGTACAGGGAATAAACTGAATCCAAAAACATTTCACGTGATTGACAGCATCCATACCACAAACCACTGTTATTGAAATTTTTGGGTAACACGGGCCTTTCTTTCAAATTTTGATGCAAAGGTTATTCAATCTGTTGAAGATGTTCATCAGTGAAGCTATGGAATGTCAGTTGACCACACCTTTGATAATGATGATATCTGTCTGTGATTCAATCAGGGAAATTTACGCATGAGTTTTTTTATTTTAGTTATATTCCAAAGATCGGGTCATTGTTGAAATAATTCTTCCCCGTTGATCCATGTGTTCAGGTAGTATTCTAATGAATTATCTTAGCATTTTCCTATATTTATACCGGAAATATTGGAGGTTACGATAGAGGTTGATGTAAAATGTGGTTCTTTTTCAGAGATAAGTAAGCATTATTGTGATAGCTTTGTCTTTTGCATCTTTTTTCTATCTCTTTCATAACAACAGGGTTCTCATAAATGTTAATAATGAAGAAGTTGAGAGTTGTTGCCGCTTTCCTATTTAATAAGGAGTATAACGAAGGCGTCTTACATGAGTACTTCGTTGAGAAATAGCGAGCTAAATCCGTGTTGCAAGAGATAATAACAACATTTGCTGATAGATATAAATGTATATAGGAGTTTAAGGTATTTCCCCCGTGGATATTTCTCCCAGCCTTTTCCCCCTTGCTATTTCTCACAATCATTTATATAATAATTTCAGGTTTTCTACTCAATAAAGTATTATTTAAATAAATTTATCAATAAATATTTATGTAAATAAATTCAAATTATTATTTGACACCAAGTCTCTCCACTCCATCTCCACTTATATATAAAGCCAGAAAATTTATTTCATGACATAATCGAAATAATAATTCTAGAAATAAATAATCATGCATAAAGTTGAAAGTATACGTGGAAAACAAAAGATTACGTACAATGGATATGTGTATGTTAAACAGAAGAAACTAGTTGATGGCGTTATTAGTTACGAATGTGAGAAACGTCGTGGAAGGGGCGCAGGATTCTCTGAGTGCAAGGTGAAGATTAAAGTTAAAGATGAAGTAGTGATTGGCTCATTCAGTGAGATGTGAAGTATTGACAGTTAGACATAACATTACGAAGAGAGCAATAGAAACAGAAGAGGCACCGCAACAGATTCTCGGTCGTGAGATGCAAAGTATCAGTCAAGGAGCTGCAATTCAGATAGTATCACTACATCACATTCGTCGACAAGTAAGACGAGTTCGTCAGGCGGCTGGAGCACCATCTGTTATTCCAACTGATCGAGCAACTGTCGAATTATCTGATGAGTACAAGACATTAGCAAATGGAGAAAATTTTCTGTTGTTTGATAGTGGTATTGGAGATGACAAAAGAATATTGATATTCGGCACTGATCGTACCGTTGGCCTATTGGCTCAAACTCCTAATTGGTTTATGAATGATACATTTTCGGTGGTGCCCGAGTTGTTCCTCCAGCTGTATACAGTTCATGCACTTGTCAGTGGTGATGTCATTCCTTGGCTCTACTGTCTCTTGCCCAATAAAACAACCACTGAAACATATCGTCGATTGTTTCAGGAAATAAAGGCAATGATTCCAAACATCACACCTTCATCAGTTATGATGGATTACGAGAAAGCAGCAATGAATTCGGTGGTCGAGGTCTTTAGTGAAGTTCAGTTGCAAGGCTGCTTTTATCATCTGTCACAATGCATCAACAGGAAGGTTCAGTTTCTTGGATTTCAGCTAAAATATCAGGAAGATGCAGAATTCTCGTTGTCAATCAGAACAATACCAGTTCTCGCATTTGTTCCCGTTGATGATCTTCCGAATGTATTCAACAAACTGCAGGAATCCGTAATCGATGATGATATGCTGAAAGTGAT
>CAUHTR010006535.1:0-10707 GCA_959609185.1 Schmidtea polychroa
ACCACCACTATAGAAAATGTGTCTGAGTGGTTTCTGGTTGTAAAATTATTTTAAAAAGTGTAAGAAAACGGTATATTTTCCTATGTGAACTACGAACGACCTCAACAGCCAATGTTTGCATTTATTAACACATAAACAATAAAAATCATTTATATTATTGAATATCGATGATTTACAAAATGCAATAATTGGTCATTTGGTTGATATCATTTGTGTAACTGACTTTATAAGTTGCTATTGTGTTTTATTTGATCAATTATTTTTATGGATTATGACGTAAATGATCTGATCATTTTTTCGTTAGGTCTTAGTAATTTAAATACTCAAAAAATAACTTAAAAATTTTACACAATTGTTTTTAAACGTTAAAATTATAAAATATGTTAGATCATTAAATGTTTATTGTTAGACGTTTCGCTGCTTGAAATTATTATTTCCGTTTACCATTCTCTTTGAGCGACATCTCTGTAACTTCTGTAGTTTTGAACAACCGGTGAAGTCTTCACAACATTATATGGCCCATAATTTTGTTTACCTTTTCTAATTTCTTTATTGTCGCTTTTATTTCTTCTGATGTTTTCAAATCTTTCATCTCGATCTCTTTTTTATCTCGATCTCTTACACAGTTTGTAAGCAGGCATTTTTCTATTTCTTCTTCATCCCATTTGTGCGCTATTAATTTCTTTGTCATCTTTTTAATTTTCTCTATAAAAGTTTCAGCTGATCTGATCCTTGTTCATAACTCAAAGCTTCTTTTAGATCATCCATTAATGATGTCGTTTCGAAAATGCACATCGACGTTTTTTCTTCCATAGTTTTTCCTTCGGCTGCTTCATAATCTTCCATTACCGATCTGTCAAGTAATGTTGTAGTTAATATTACTTGCATCCTAATTGTTGTTTTTTGTCGCGCCAAAAACCTTTGACAATCCTTGATAAAAATTTCTAAATCACCGCCTTTGTGAAATTTCTCAGGTAATAGTCTGCTTATCAATAAATCCGTGGTCGTGGTCTCCATGTTAGACGCAATTAAATTCAAGTCTTCTTCAAGCATTATTTTTATAACAACTTCAAATTGTGCCGTTTTCTAGAGTATTTAAACACCGAGGCGTGATAATTATTAATATTAATGTAATTACTGGTCAACATTTAATTGATTTAATTTAATATAATTTAATATAGAATTTAAATATAAAATTTAACAGAAATAATTATTTCTACTAACTGATCTCACTTCTACCATTTAACCTAAGAATTTTATATAGAGGTTTACTAACTCCTTACATTTATCATTATTGATCCAAGTAAAAATAAAACAGTTGATCATAAAATTTGATGTTTATTCACTATCGATCAAAAACATGAAACATGAATTATTTGACAAGCAATGTAATTAATTATAATTTTTATTTTCCCAAAATCAGTAATATTAAAAGAAATATTTTCGAAACAAATAATTATTCAAATATCTCAACAATTTTAAGACATTTTAAAACATTCGCATTCAACATTCATTTACAATATTGAAGCTATTGTTTATATTTTGCATTTTAAACATTTGTTTTTTTTTAATTCTTTCCATATAAATGTGAAATATCTTTTAATAATTTACTGTTCAAATTTTAAAAAATTTCGATTCAAATTTGATAATTTCTCTCGGTACGAAATAATTTTGTTTATAAAAGATATGGCAATCGAGGCAATTGATATAATAAAATGGCGACTAAAATAACGAAGACATTTTGAAGTAGTATTATAATTGCGATAATTGATCTGAAGATTATCATGATTTAGCATATAATCTTGATTTTTTATAACTGATTAAGAATAGTGCTTGCAAGTATTGAAAAATTTTGAATAACAGTTATTAAAAATGTATAATATACAAACAAAACATTAACTATAAATATATCCGAATGTATGCATTAAGATGTACATTAAGACACTTGCTCAATGCTTCTAACCCGTATGATGTAGGTGTCTGATATAATTATCTATTTATAAAATTTTAAAATGTATTACGTTAGTTATGAATAAAAGAATTCTTATATTAATAAATTAGACTAAGTTTATAATATTTTGTGTATTTATCTCTTCAAATCATTTTTACTTGTGCTTAACTTTCCATTTGCTGAAAATAAATATATTTGTTTAGATTTCACTTACTAAATTTTAGAAAATTAACCTTTTTTTTCGTATCTCTTATTTTATTAATAAAGACATAAATTTAATTTATTATAAATTGTGCAGCGAAAAGATTGATTTATATGGTAATAATTTATATAATATAAAATTATATTGTAATCCCATGCTGAAATTTAATTGAAATTTTTTGATCATAACATGATCAGGTTCACTTTAAATTGAAATCCAATGATGTTGTCTTCGTTAAAACTTATTTGTATTTACAAGTTTTCTGCTTTGATTTGTAACTATTTTCTCAAATTTTTTTATTCATTATTTTTAAATTGTGTGATGCTACTAACAAATTTTTCCTATCAAATTGGATGTTAAAATTAGAATATTAAATTACAGGCGATTAAAGCGACTCTTCCTAGAATAGAATCTACCGGTAACAACTGTTTGTAATATGGTGTAAAACTGGATTTATGTTTACGAATAAATCTTTCAGTAATTAGTAGAATTATTTCCCTATGATAGGTCAGCTTTTTGGAAAGAGAAAATAATTTACCTATCGTATCTTTTGTAATGTATTTCATATAATTTTTATTTTCAGTATAATCTCATATCCATACAAACATTTATTTATTGTAGACTTTGTACACTCACAAAACACTGATATTGAAACTTGTAAAGACTAAATGCAAATATTTCACATAGTTTTTCTGCAGTGTACGGTTTTAATGATAACAGAACGGGTACCAGTGACGATAAATTATTTCGGATAAAAATCTAATATTAAAAATAGAAATGATATATTAATATTTTTTGTCATTTTAAAATATTAGCACTTGAACGCCATTTGCAACTGTACGAAACTGACAATACTTTATTAATTTTACAAATTTGACTCTGTTGATCTATCTGTAAGCAAAACTATAAAAATAAAAATCTACATAGATATTTATTAATTAAGTGATCATTTATAGTGCACTCATTTATAATGATGCTGACATAGTAAGTGTATAATATTAGAGATTGCAAAAATGAAATGTTGGTTATTTAAGTGTTAATCCTTTCGTTGCGATGTTAGGAATACTGTAAGTAGTAAATTGGAATAATTTACTGGCAGTTGCAATTTACAAATTTAAAAACTTTATTTACGGGAGTAGCACAAGACATATATTCCTTGGAAGATTTTTATTTACGGATGTAGCAACGAACGTGTTAATAATCATTTAAGAATGATTGTAGTTTGTTATTAGATGATATTTAATATCGTCCCACTTTCATGCATTTTTTATTTTGTATTTTTGGTAGCACAATAAGACAGGCTTCTATTCTCACGATATGTTACGTTGGCAGTGAAATTACTTAAATATCAATATAATAAAATTGTCGTATCGAGAACTTCAAATGATATTTAACAAAATCTCACCAAATACTTGAAGTTATTTTAACAAATTGGGTTTTCAGAAAGAGCACTCAGCGATAGCAGTAACGTGTCTCAGATGTCTGAAAAAGAAATTCAGCTACTTCCAGATTTATTGATGAAATTTTCCAATGGGATAATTCATTAATGATTCGACGTTACCATTAATTTCACAGTGGATGATCAAGATAAAACCGATGAGAATTCGAGGAATGCTTGCTAAATTATAATGTTGAAATATCGGTTTTAAAAATTAAAATTTACATGTAAATGTTGTAGAAAAAGTCGGTATTGTGAAAGGTACGGCTTGTGAGGATTCTTCAGACTTGAATCAGTTTTCAAACATTTGCTAATCGAAGTGAAAAGATTTTACTTCACAAAGAAATATTGGAAACAAAGTTCAAATTGAAACAAGTTTGTACTCAGTTATTTTATTTGTTAAGATGTTTTTATAAATTTTATGATTTACAATATTTACAACAATTACAAAGATGTCTTTTATTTAAAATTAATTTTTATATTTTTTGCAATTTTTTATTATTTAAATATTATTTTTTTTATTATTTGAATTATTATTATTTTAACATTATTATTTTTACTATTATTTTTTAATTTTATTATTATTATTTTTTAATATTTATATTTTATTAATTTTATCTTTATTAATATTTATTATTTTAATATTGTTCATTATCATTTTATTATTATTTTTTTATTTTTTTTATTATGATTTTTATTAAATAAAATTGACAAGGATTATTGTTATAAACTAAACTTATTTCATTTTATTAAATATATAAAGGCTTATATTATAATTTACTTGTTTAGTATTATTATTATTTTTTATTATTTATAATTTATTAATTTTATCTTTATTAATATTTTGATTATTTTTTAAACTTTTATTATTATTTTTCATTTTTATTATTGATTATTGTTATTTTTTTACTAATTATATTTTATTAATTTTAACTTTATTAACATTTTTATTTTTTAAACATTATTATTATTATTATTATTATTATTATTATTATTATTATTATTATTATTATTATTATTATTATTTATATTTCTATTTTATTATTATTAATATTTTTATTTTGTAACTTTTTATATTATTCATTATTATTTTATTTTTATTATTTTTTACTATTTATATTTTACTAATTTTATCTTATTAATATTTTGATTATACTTTAAGCTTTAATTTTTAAAATTATTATTATTATATTTATATTTTTATTATTATTATTTTTTACTATTTATATTTTATTACTTTTATTTTCTTGATTAATATTTTGATTATTTTTTAAACTTTTATGTTATTATTATTATTATATTTTTAATTTTTTTATTTGTATTATTATTTTTTAAACTATTATTTTAATATTATTAACTATTTTTATAATCCTTTAATATTTATTTCGTTTAATAAATTCATACCATTTTATAATTTTTGTGATAAAAATTTTAAAAAAAGCTAATTATAAATTTAAATTAAAAAAATATAAATAAAAACCATTTAAAACAAACTCAATTCATTTAAACAAAAAAAATAATTTTACAAATTAATTTTTGATTAATTTTTAATTTATATTAATTCATTTGTTAAATTGAATAAATATTACTTTGTCTATGAATCGGATAATTATTTCCAATCATTCCAAATCATTTATAGTGCAATTGAGTTATAGAACTAAAACAAATAAATCAACCTTATAAATGATTACAAGGAATAAAAAATAGAAATTTAAAATCGAAATGTTTTTAATCGGTTACACCATTCTAATATTATTTAATAAAATAAAGGTTTAAGAAAGTTATAATAAATCAAAGACTAACTGTCAAATACGTGATATGGACTTGTCTCACATGATCTTATGAGCATTATCAAACCCAAATCCAAAAACTCTGACAGTTAATTAATCATCACTAATCAATATTTAATTAATGGATTGTAATTAATTACTGATAACATAATCACAAAAAATCATTAATTCCAATTAATTCCTCCAATTTATGACTGGTATATTTACTTGTGATTTTAACTTTATGATTATCTATACCGTTTTTTCTAATAAAAATCAAATTAATTAAAAATAACCAGAAAATCAAACATTTTCAGATTCTAAAAAATAATAATTATTTGTATTTGAATTTTAACAGGAAGAAAAAAATTTAAAAAAAAATCGAATGTTGAAGAGTTAACTTGAAATCAGAATATCATTGTGCTCAGCAAGGCTTTCCTAATGTGTTCCTAATGAGATATTTTGTCCTTGTTGAAGGCAAATAAATATTGATTACAATGACAATTAATACATTTTAAAATAGATATTATTATTATTATTATTATTATTATTTTTAATATTAAAATAACTTGAAAAAGACTATAAAAAATTCTTGAACCTAATTCATTAATTTTTTTTAAATTTGGGTGCAATGCCACATACATTGGAATGACTGCCCGTCATCTCCGTTCTCAAGTTCTGGATAACTGTCGACTGAGGAAATTGATTTATATCAGCAAGCACAGTTTTTTTGTTCAACGTTGGAAGGTGGTATCTAATTCCTGTTTTTTGAATTTCGTGTTTATTAGTGGATTTCAATTATTACTGAATTTATTAATGAATTAGTTAATTAGTTTGTTTAAAAAAAGAGCAATTTTTATTGATTTAGTTTGATTTCAATTCTACCGAAGATGGACAGTGATTCTGTCGAAATATATTGTAGTAAAATATATATATTGGATTTGGTGCTTTTCGTAAGATTTAAATCGATGCCATTATTTAGCGATTGTTATAATAATAATAATAATAATAATAATAATAATAATAATAATAATAATAATAATAATAATAATAATAATAATAATAATAATTAATATTATAAGAACTTTTTGTCAATTTTTCACTTCATATTTCTTTTCAATTGCTTTGTATTTATTAACTTGACTATGAATCAGTGAAGATACGATGTTTATTATTATTATTTATTATTAATTATTATTATTATTATTATTATTATTATTATTATTATTATTATTATTATTATTATTATTATTATTAGTATTATTATTATTATTATTATTATTATTATTATTATTATTATTATTATTATTATTATTAATTTTTAAAACGAGTTATAATATTTTTCATTTGCATCTTTGTTCGAATGATGAAATGTGATCGAATCGGAATAAAAACTATTGTGTTGGCTTATAGAAATTGTGTTATTTTGTATATTTAAATGTCACTGCGTAGTATATTTTGTATTTAAATTAATTGATTTTTTATATTCTATAAGCTAGACATCTGATTCTCTGTTTATTATACAAATCATTTTACATAAATTCATCATTATAAAATCATTTCAGTGATGTATAATAATAAATAATAATATATAATAATAAACAATAATTTAAAATATGTAAATTTATGGTTTTGTTAAATAACGGACGAACCGAAATATACTTTGTGATATATAATTAGAATATATTTTAATGTATGAAATAATTAATTAATTTTACCATATGTAACACAAATTAATCATAATGAATATGAATTAAATGGTAAACTAAAATAAAAACATACAAAGATGAACAAAAAAATTATTGGATTTTACTGATTCCATGTAAAATGACAAATTATCATTTTATAATGTTTATTCTTGATGCAATCTAGTAATTTAATTCAATGTGAAAGTAATTTATATTCCAAGAAGATTGACCAAAATTATTACAATGTCAAATCTGATATAGTTAACATGCCAATAGTTATATTAGAGAATTTAAAAATTTTAATTTAATAATATCTCATGATGTAAACTTTGAACTCGTCTTGTATTTGAATTATTTTAATTTATTCGGTAATGTAAAAATAAAAATAATTCTTTATATGGTCGATTAGCGATTAAGTACTTGATGATTTTAAAATTTCCAAAAAATATAAATGTAAGAAACTTAAACAAAGATAAAATGGAATAATAAGAAATTCATTTAATTTATTAATAAATAACTTTTCATAATAAATCACAACGGAAAACTTTCAATATAACATTGGTTAGCTATTTGTACATTTATGTTTTGATACTAATAATGATAAATAATAATGATAATAATAATAATAATAATAATAATAATAATAATAATAATAATAATAATAATAATAATAATAATAATAATAATAAAATATATAGATTTTATAGATTTTATAGATATTATAGATATTATAGATGTTATAGATATTGTAGATATTGAAAGATATTATGGATATTATAGATATTATAAATATTATAGATATTATAGATATTATAGATATTATAGATATTATAGATATTATAGATATTATAGATATTATAGATATTTAATGATATTATAGATATTATAAATATTATAGATATTATGGATTTATAGATATTATAGATATTGAAAGATATTATAGATATTATATATTTATTAAATAAATTACATAATAATAATAATTTTGTAATTGGTTTAATTAATCTATTGTATATCAAGTTTTTCTATTTTACCTTATAATTACGATGAGATAGTTGCAATACATCGTCAATCATATGTTTGTGTGGCGCTTTCTAATAATTAAATCATTTCCTCTATTTATTTCATTATTTATAGAAGCATTTATAAACATGTTTTAATACGAAGTTTTTAATAATTAAATACCTAAAAATCATCTTCTTTTCTATAGAAATTGTACGATTATTGAAAAATGTGAACATGATGAAACAAAAAGAACGCAAATTTTAAACATAACATGCAAAATTTCGTATAACAATTTATATTATCAATAAAAATCTCAAATCTTCTTCACCATTGATCGACTATTTTCAATTTATTTGATCCATAGTTTTACAAACATTTAAATAAAACAAAAAGCAAAATTAAATTTGGTTTAGGCAGAAGAAGATTTACAGATGACTCGAAATCAAATACAAATAATACTCATTCAATTACAGCAATTCAAAGATTGGTTGAAAACTTTGCCGATAAATGAAGGTTTAGAAAAAGAAATCAATGATGAAATTTCAGCCATTTTGACCAAATTGGAAACACTTAATGGACTCGTAGGTGAATGTTTTTTTTTAAAATAAAAAAATTTATCATTATAAATTAAAATATTAATTGATTATTGTTTAGGTGAATTCCAAGTTGTTTTAAATAATTTTTAATGATAAAATAAATTCCTAAATAAATATATAAATAAATGCATAATTAAATGCATAAATATATAAATAAATGCATAAATAAATATATTAATAAATATATAAATAAATGCATAAATAAATATATTAATAAATATATAAATAAATGCATAAATTAATATATTAATAAATATATAAATAAATATAATAATATAAAAATGTCTTTTTTTTTTTCCAATTTCACCACTGATTTTTGTCCCATTGAATTTATTAGAAAGAGCTTGAAGGACTATGAATCAGTAAATATCTATGCTTTTGATATTTACGATATAAATAAAAAAGAGTTAAACAGTGATCCTGAAAAACATGACCTTTGTAAAACGGTTACCATCTTGAATGGTATGTATGTAACACTTGTAGAAAGTTGACTTAGCAACTTTGAAAACCAAATTTTCATCTTGTCACCCAAGTAGATGGAAGTTTTTAGATATTCTACAATGAGAACATGCATGGAACCGACTATAAATTGTAAAATACAGGAACAAACATGATGACTACACTATTATAATTTGCTCAAAGAATTGCTAATAATATTATTTATTAGGTTCTTTATGTTTCTAAATTTATATTATTATTAGATTCTATCTTAATATAATTCAAATAAATATTTAAGCCATTTCCGCAATGTTTATTAAATGAAATATATTCCCATAAATGGGTAACGTTCACTTCAATACAACACTTAAGTAAACTTTCAGCGCTCTCTTTAAATCGAATCTTTCCGGTTATTTATTTTCCACTTGATGTATTTCAAAAAAAGATGAGTGTAAAAGTGATTTAATATGTACCAATGAATTGAGATGAATGTTTACTGGTATATCCTCAATGTGGATATATGGATGGTATATATGGATGTGAATGTGTAATATTTGAATCCATTGTTTATTATAGGTACAAATTTCACATATTTTTTCAGTCCAAATGTGCCACACCCTTTAAATTGTTATTTCAAATATCGCAGTCTGATTTAATTTCACAAGTTTTAAATAGATTTTTAATAATCGTATAAATATTACATTGTAGTAGCTGATAGAACTGATTCATTAATGGTACATATCTTTAATAAAATGTATTTTTGCAATATATTCCAACTGATCGGCTGTCATCATCAGGCACTAAATAAATTCAATAAAAACGGTTACACTTATAGGTTCATTAATAATTACTTGATTATATGTGCCGAATCCTATTAAATTCATTAATCCTAATAAAATTAATTATGCACTCAAAATATACTTGGTTAATGCATTTTATATGTTGATTTTTAATTAATTGATTTTATCATCATAGATTTGGAAGTAATACGTTGACATTAATTTTTGAAATCATTTGATAACACTTAAAAATAATACACTCATTACAAGTAACACAATATACAAGACCATAATATACACCAAACAACGTCATAGATTTATTACTGAATACACCTAATTCCGAAATTTAATAACTTCTATAATCTAAAAAAATCAATAAATATATATTATAGGAACACACAAACTTACCTGTGTGTAGGAATTTATTATTCCGAAATTTAGTAACTTTATTATAGGTTTTGTGAAGGTGAGAAAAAAATAACTCAACACAAAACACATAATGAAAAATGCATGCAAAATTCTTATATAGATTTTTGTTCCGAAATAAATAACTGTTAACATATTGTTAAAATATAATTATTTTTAAATTATTAAAAAATGCAAGAAAATACTTTTAATTTATATGCCGACAGCTCTACCTTGAGCTTCAGAGAAAAAGAAGAAAATACAATGTAAGTTTTATTCATTAAATTACAAACTATTAAAATATTTTATAGTATGTGTGAAGGCAGCATTTCAAATATTAAGGTCCTTCGAGATCTTTTGATTTACAGAAAGAAAAAAGCCATCGAAAATGAGCTGCAGAAAGAAGATTATAAAAATTTAAAAAACTATTTCGTTC
>CAUHTR010006536.1:0-17504 GCA_959609185.1 Schmidtea polychroa
TGTTTTGGATTGAACCAGACTGTTTCAAATTTTTGGTTTAAGGTATTCAGCTGACGAATAGTTCATTTTAGTTTCTCTATTGTATGGACACTTTTCATGCACGTCAAGCATTTAATTATCTCTGAAATCGATAACTCGCACGGAACTTCCTTCATTTGGTCCCTCAAACTCACGTTATCTAGAAAATGCAAACATGACACCTAATGCATTCCAGCAGGCAGAAAAATACCAAAACATTAAAAGTAAGGTATTCCATTAAACCATGAGAGTGAGCTCAATATAACCAACTTTTCTGTTAGCTTATTTCATTGTAATTAGAGAAATGTTAAATTGTCTTTCTATGTTTTAAAAATACACCTCGTTTGGAAGAAACATTTAGAAACCTTTATCCGTCTAATCGATGATTAGTTTTCTCCTTTTCCTAATGTTTACTAAACTCCCAGATCAGCAATTGCAAATAAAAATTTTTTTGAGGTTTCAATATTTGAGATTCCCAACTTTACAGTTTCTTATATAAAGAACACAGGTCTTTATATAAATGCTTATTTAAAATATCAAAAATGGCCAAATTACAAATCGAATTTGTAAAAATGATCTTTAAAATTCGTTAATTTCACTGAGTAATTAAAAATTCTTTTTCGCTAAAAATGCGTGATAACATTGTGATTGTTTTTATGTTGTCTGGTGCTTGCCGTGTTAATTTTAATGCGATTTAATAAGCGTTTTTGTCTGCTCTAAGTTTTAATATTTCCACCTTGGATTAACCTTTGAAAACTCTTCTTAGAGCAAATTTTCGGAGAATTAAATGACTTTTTTCGCTGTATTTATATCAAAATTTTTCTATGAAAATAAAATATAATTATTTCCGGCTTATACGCACGAAATCTTATATTTACATATTTATTAAAAAGAGTTTGAAGACAATAAATCAGTAAATATATCGATATTTTTAATATTCACGAATTTTCGGCACTGGCTTTTTCAATTGAATTTGATCAAATATAATATAATTTGAACTTCTAAGAAGAGTTGCAAATTCAGAAATTGATATTGCAATATAATTTAGAGCATACCTATTTTACACATAAGAGCTCAGGAAGCTGCATATACATACATATAGCTGCCGGAGCAGTCGGAATCTGATTAAAAAGTTTTTTTGTGCATAACTTTTTAAATAATTTGAAAATATTGATATGTTAATCAATGTTAATTTCGCAAAAAAAACTTTATTAATTTTTCATTATGTGTTTGTATGCTTAATTATTTTCTCTCACTTTTCAGATTCCTTTAATAAATGTTAACTTTCACAGCATTAAATTTTTACACACAGGTAAGTTTGTGAGTTCCTATAATATATATTTATTGATTTTTTTAGATTATAGACAATGTTAACTTCCACAGTTAGATGTAGAACACGTGGAGTCATAAACACAGACTTTAATATTTATTTTTTTTGAAAATTCAACAACTTTTGACATATTTTTGGATTGCCATGGTAACAAAGTGATGTAAATTTATTTACCCTGCACAAATGAGGAAGACCAACCTATGCAGAAAATAGTTGAATATTTGATCAATTAAAACAAAAGCCTCATAACATTTATTAAAATTGAATTCCCAACGCATCCTTTCCTTCGGACATTAGAACCAATGAAGACTGCCTGATTTTGCACAGAAACGATTGTAAATGCTTCTTATCAAATGCCTAAAAACAAAAATATCAACCGGAAACATTTATTGCTGGAGAAAGCAAAAATTCTCACTGAAAACAATTCGTAACGAGAATCCGCGAGTAGATTTACCAAATCGAAACATTTCTCATTCTCACCGCTATTGGTCAGAACTTTCAATGACATAAATGCAACCGTTACAATACAATTCTTTCTCAACCGACCGATCTGTTGTTTTCTATTGTAACAGCTATCGTTATCCGATTCATCGGTTTCACGATTGTTTTCATCAAGCCACAATAAATCATCCCCAGGTGTCACTTAACCAGCCGCGGCTTCCCATTTTCAATAAATCAATAAAACTATCATAGGCTTTCTGGAGGAAATAGATAAAGTATTTTCAATGGAAAACTATTGGGAAAGCCTTACAATGGCATTGAATTTATTGAGCTTTTTCCATTGCTGTAGAGAATGAATGTATTCATCGTGTTGCTTTTGTAGTTGCTGTTTCTCTTGGAAGCTCAATCTATTGAGATCTGGATTGACAGTTAGGTCTAATTCGAGGGGTTTGTGGCAAGTAAATTGATTAAACCAATCACTAAATAAATCCTGCAATGATATTTTTATTAAAATTCCAATAAATCCATTTTTAGTGGAATTTCTGATTAAGCCATTTTGTAGAGAATTAAATTCCGTCTATATATTATTACATTGAAAATTCACTCAAATCAATTTATCGAGCAGGAAATTGCATTTAAGTGTAATAAGGTACACTGGAGCAGTTCCACTACACCAACATACAATTGAATAAATCAACTATAAATTTACAATTCAGAGAAATGTTCACTTCATTTAAACAAAAAAAATGGAAAAAGTATAAAATAATAATCATTAAAATTCTTATGACAAAATCAGTTTTATGAGATGGATTTCTATCTATCAAGATCAAAAATCCATAAAACATTTTGTTTTTATATATCCCTTCAAGCTATTACCTATTATTAAATTTATGATAGGAGAATTTTACATCAACTATTAATTTTAACACGACATTTTCCTCTTAATGCTATATAAAAATAGAACTTTCTCTATCAACTAATATCAACCGTTATATTGCATTAAATATTAGAGAACTTGAATCAATACAATATATTTGAGTCAATATAATAATATTTGAGTCAATATAATAATATTTGAATCAATATAATAATATTTGAGTCGATATAATAATTATAATATTTGAGTCAATAATAATTAAATTTGAGAAATCATGATTTTAAAATAATTTTCAATAAATAGGAATAAAGTTAAATCACTTGGAATAAGAATTAATTTGGTGATACAGTCTGTTATTAAAAAAAATATATGCTTACATGACAGGCAATATATTTTCTGAGGCATTCATTCTCATAGAGTGCATTTGGTAACCACAAAGGACCTTTATCTTTGTTTATATTAAGCTGGCACCAAATATCATCTGATATTTTATTCAGTATCTAAATTTGTTTCAAATACGATAGATAATTGGAATATACGACGAACCATTTTAGCTGCATGAAGTTTACCAGCTTCGAGAAATGTCCTAGAAAATGCATTAGCTTGACGGACCAAATGATATTTTTGCTCCGGTAAAAACGTCAACCAATCAAGACAATCAATTTTCAATCTGTCAATGTCGGAAACAAAAATTTCGAATCGATTTTTCTCATCGAAATTCCCATCGGTTATAGGAGTTGATGAGCTGGAAATTCTTTCGGATTCGTTCCTGTTCAGTCTTATCGTGCTAACAAAATACCGAGTTATTTCCACAATAGGCAAATCGTAATTGAGTGCATCTTCAATACAATTCTGTTTTTCTTTATACGTATTGATTCCTTGAGTTAAGCAGAGTAATAATCATTGAGAAATTTCCCATACAAGAAATCATACCCGATAAACTCTTAGAAAACCACTTAATTTGCAGATTCATCGACAATTTCGATATATAAAATGCGATTGTGTCCAAATATTTGTCATCAATCAAACATTTTATATATTCTTCCAACACTTTATGGTAAACTTCTATTTTCAAATTTTCATGAGTTGAATAAATGAAAATTATCAAATGAGTTAAAAATCTCATAATATTTTTATCGGAAGCACTTTTTTTCTCTGAAAAACGCGACATAACAAGCCCGATTTGTTCAATAATGCCTGAACAATTGAAACAATATTTATCACGTTGTAGCATAATCAATAAATTTCTTATTAATTATAAGAATTCACAGATCCGATTCAATACTTTTAATTTTGTGTTCAATATAAAATACTTTGAATCAATTTAATATAATAATATATGAATCAATAATAATTAATTTTAAAATATTAAATTCATAATACAGAATTCTCTAAATAAAACTGTTTAAATACTGTCAAATTTAAGGATGTTTAAGTTATAGAATTTTTATTCATTCATTGAGCTGTGTTTCGGGGAACATGTCTATAAATAGTAACATATAATTCAAATACAATACAAATGCATATTTGACATCATCATGTAGAAATCATTATGATGATGCCAATCAGAGCCGTAGCTATAGAAAATGGCGCTCGGGGTGAGATTGAAATTTGGCGCCCCTGGTGCCAAAAGAATCCACCACTCCCATTAATTATGTACTTACAGGAATGGAATTGGTCTTGAAGAGTCAAATTAAGACGCAAAGCTATACAATGCTTAACCAAACTCATATATAACGAAAACAAATTAATTATAAATATTTATTATACATGTGTATATACATTAATATTGAAAATTTATTTACTCCGTATTTATTAAACCTAAGTTCAGAGTTTTGATTATTAAGTTCCTATTAAGGTTATATATTTAATATGAAAAAAGAAAGAAAAGCAAAAATTATCATTTCACAGTTTTAGCGCCCTTCGACTCGGCGCCCGGGGCGGTCGCCCCATTCGCCATCCCCTAGCTACGGCTCTGATTCCAATGATCTAAAAATATTTTTACAATCATTGATTCTTCAAGCCGGAAATAAAAATTTAGAAAATCAATAATTTCTAAATAGTGATAATTTAATTCTGTATCAAAAAACAGAAAAATAATCTGAGAAACTGTGTTAAATACAAAAAACTATAAATAATAATTTATTTTAACATATTAAAATTTAGAGATTTTTAAGTTTTAAAACAGATTCGTATTTTACTGATTATAATAAGCTAAAATATTTTTAAAATTATTGGTTCCTGTTAAAAATGGAAAAAAGAATAATATGATTTTGATGACAACTTAATCCCGTGTTTAATAATTTAAAGATTTCTGGATCAATATTTTTGATGTTGTGAAAAATGAAAATTTTAAAAATCAATATTTTCTAAAAAATGTTGTCATCTTGTAAAGAATTTAATTCTGTCCTTAAACTACTAAAAAGCACTTTAAGATCACTAGGAAAATCGAAAAATAAGAAAATCGATAATCCAGATATCATTTCTGAAAATTTTATCTATTTCATAAATTTTAAGATTTGTATTTTAAAAGGAGCGCCAAAAAAGCAAATATTTAAACAACAAACAAATATCCTTAAGATAAAGCTATTAGTCCTTAGAAATCCGACAATTTCGATTGATTTCACTAAAGCGCACTTCTTATCTAAACTACAGAAATTTACTATATGATATTGATTATTCTATCAAATGAAAACCAACAAACCTTCAATATCTTCCAATATGATAAACTTTTGAACCATTTCAAATATTGATTGATAAAATAATTTCGATGATTTTGTGCAATTGTGGATTTGATTACCAGCTTGTAGTGCATCGACCGGATCATGTACCAATTTCAATGAGATGCTATTGAAAATCTGTTCCAGTTTCCAATCATAGATTGAAGGGTTTTCATTGAAGGTGTTGTTAGGATTTTCCAGGTTTTTCAATGATGGAAATCGCGAAAGATCGATATCGTCATCCCCGAAAAGAGATTGGGTATGGAATTCGCCGTTATTCGTGTATGTTTTCAAATAGTAATCGATCATGGATTCAATATGCACTTTGAAATGGGCCCACAATAAACCATTCCAATCCTTTTCCACCATAGATAATACCTGTAAATTTCCACAGAAAACAGCATAGATAGCTCTTTCATACAAATTGAGATGAGTCTAAATCGATAATGTATTAATAGAATATAATCTATAGCGACTCCAAAATATAACATTTTCCGATAGTTTTTGACACGCCTGTTTGAATAGGTTTCTATTTGGATTACCAGAAACATCAGCGATATTCATATCTAGATTTACACTGGTCGTTAGAGGATTTCTGAACGGTAGCCATCCGTTTAATGTAGCTCCTCGCCAAAATTCATCATGACTATGACATACTAATTGAGCCTTATCAATATCACCAGATTGAACACAATGAAATAAATATCTCAGATATTCATTTTCGTTTTCTTTATCACTTTCCATCAGATTCAGCCTACCCCGAAAAGGCGCATCGGGATCCTATATATTAAAGCTTAGAATTTTCCCTCGACCAAATTGACTTGCTTACCAATTCAAATTGCTTATTCCGAGAGAAAATATCGCGCTTATTGATTACATATTTTGTGTGTTCCCTTTAATATATATTTATAATAATTTTTACTTCATCAAAATCCTACCATGATTTACCATGGGAACCGATGAGAAATTCGGTATTATGGCTCAATTTTTCTTGGAAAAATAATTCTAACCATTCAATAACAATCTAAAAGAGGAAAGATGACGATTTTTATAATGTACAATAAAAAGTAGTCAATTGAAAAATTATTTTTAAAATTTAGCATATCTCGAATTAAATTTCTAAATGAATATATTATCAATAAATTTTACCTGGGCTTCCCTTAAATTTTTATTTGAATCAAACAACTTTTTGAGAACATCTAATTCAGAACACAGTGTCTAATAGTCAAATTAATTATATTAAAATTACAAATGTATTACATCTTTTGACAGAATTTCATTGCTTAAAGTGTTCGATTTATGTGAAAATCTATCTTTATATAAAAGACTTATGAGTTTCCAAGTTTTTATTTCGTTGCAAATAATAAATACCGAGCTCGATAATTCACTGAGAAATAAATAGTTTATTATATTGAAGAAAATTCTACCTGTCATTGAATTTGTTTAACATATTAAGTTTTTTGGAAATATCATGAGAATCCAAGATATTTCTATATTCGTTGATCATAGTTAAGTAATCAGAATTTTCGCTGCAGAGCTTCGTTATGTTTTTAAATCCATTTATAATAGAATAAATATCTATATTTATTAATTAATAAACTAAATCCTAATATTAACAAACTTGAAATCAAATTAAATTCCATTAAAGATGATGTTTCACTTAATGTTGTTCCTATCTAAAATATATATTAAGGGAATTGTCAAAATTTTAATTACCTCATAACTTTGACTTAAAATTGAATTATTTTTATCAAATTTTTGCCCTGTTATATAAAAATATAAAAATTCCATTTAATAGAAATATTACTTGAACTATCAAAAGAAATATCCATCATAATTAACAAGATTTCAAACTGTATATTCAAACAAAGTTTTATAAAGATACAACTTAAATCTTTTTATAACTTTAACATAAAACTTCATAAAATGTAAAATGACAGCTAATGAAAGAATTGTAATGATATATAAATAATTTAAATTCTAATAAAAAGTAATTAATTAAGTATTAACAGGATCTCACAAAAATAATATTCAGGGAACACCTACAATTTATTTCAGATATACTCCGAGACAAGTAATGTTGCATAAATGGAGGATGTACTAGATTATGAATGATAAGGTGATGTTTAAGTAATTGGATCAAAATTTAACGTGTATATTTAAATGTATAAAAAGCGAGTTGACCTCGTCAATTAGTGCCTAACCATTTCAAATCGCTCAATGGGTCTTATTTAAGCATTAAAATTTTCCGTGGGTCGGACATGAAAAATAATAAATAAAAAACATAATGGTGGGTTATAATTGGGGGAAATTCTATATCTGCACATATTTCTCTACTTTTTTCGTTCGTAACTATTGGTTACCACTAAGTGAAGTTGGTGCTGCATATCAGTGGGTGAAGGTCATCAAAAGGTGAGCCAAATTTCATGGACTTATAATGTCTTGACGCGCCTTTAGGTTCACGAGTTTACCATACTTTCTATTGTTCTATCGTAATTATGATCATTCCATGTAAGATCGTTATTATTGTTGGGCCAAGATCGGAAAGTGTTGAAAATCAGGTTAAGGATAAATAAAGGGGATAAAATAAATTTCACGAAAAGCGCTGAAAATATAAGAACAAGTAAATTAGACAACAATAAAAGAAGTAGGAATATAAAGGGAACAAAAATAACTAATAAAATAATAAAATTTATAAGAGGAAAAATAAGATGAAAAAGAAAATAACTCACCACACATAAAAGCAGAAGGAAATAAAATAATAAATTTAAGGAAAAATAAACAAGAAATTAGGAAATAAAATAGAAATAAACCATTATCAAATAAATGCATAAACTAATTAAAACAAAAAATTATACTATAACCAAAAAACAATGAAGTCACAGGAAAAACAGGAGAAAAATAATAAAAAATAGGAGAATAAACAAAAGAATAATTAAAATAAGAAAAGTCATTAAAAATGTAGAATATTACATTAAAAAACATAAAAATAATAATAAATAAGAGTATTACACACAAGGCGTGTCCTGATTGGACAAGAAATAGTATAAAAGAAATAGGAAATATCTGTAGAGTATCAGTTAACCGCTATACTCTACAGGTAAAAAATTTTTTGTTTAAAACATTACCATTTAACCGCTATACTCTACAGACTAATTTAGCAGCCGATAAATTCACTTCAATAGAAATCATCCATCAGAACCTACTCAAACTCATTCAGACCCACAGGAACTGAATTTTTGCAATCGAGGTATTTCAGTAGAAAAGGACAAAAACCACTTTGAAGAACTTTGAATTCAACACTTTCCGAGAGTTTTAGTAAGAGAGATTTGATTTTGAATGATGCATATTTAATACATTATAACGATGCTACATTATATATGATGATACATTATATATGATGCGATGAATGGGGAGGAATTGCGAGAGTTGTAAATGAGAATGAATACGAGAAGCATAATTCGTTAAGGCCAACCGGATAATCGTCTACGGAGTACCGTCCTTATTGACCCAAGGGTTATGGAGTCATGTATTGTAACATGAGGCATCATATTCGAGATTCGGACGTCGCGGTTGCCAGGTAGTTTTCATTGGAGTAATCATAATTTCGTAGTATTGATTAATTATTTTCATTTTCACATGAGTTATTATTCTATATTTGATTATGCGAGAGATAGATTCGTCCCTCTTGACGGTCTAAGAGCGGTGGCAGAGATGTTTGCCACTCTTAGGTGAGGCAGGAGGGGTGAGGACATCTGGTGAACGATATTAATGCAACGAGGGAGAATCTTCCACCGAGTGACATTTGTGATCAGCATAGAAAATCTTATTCTTGAAAGAGGTGAGATAACGGCCTTTGATGTAAATAGCAAATCCATCGAGATTCGTCCGGAGAAACCACGAAAACGAAATCTTTAGTATTATGCACAATCGTATTTTGTTGGGTTCCAATCCGACCTAGTTACTTCTTACGCCTTCGATTTTCAGTGAGTTGAATATGAAGGAATCGAAATCTTCAGTTGCAACGAAAAATTCCAACGAGATTTATGTAGACTGTCATTAGGTTTTCTTTTGAGATTGAGATCGCTAAGACCTTAACGACTAAACCCATAGTCTGTGTACTTTTAGGGCGAATTGTCGAGCTTGAATAATTGATAAGAATTTCCTGCCTGAAAATAGAGTAAATAAATCAGGATAAGCTATCGGTATACTCACTACTAGCATGAGAAACTAATTGCCAGCATTATCGGACAATCCTCGAGTAACTTCAGTCAGTGTCGAGCCGATCGTAGTAGAAAATTGATGGTGTTTCCACGAGAACGGTAAGATAGTAATTGTCAAACGCATAGGTCGACGATCGTTATCGTAAATAATCATTGTAAAGAGGAACCCGATAATTGAATCAAACTTACCTAATGACAATTCTTGGTTGATCGTCCACTCATGATAAATTAGTTCTGCTCTCACGATAAAATTGATGTCACTACCCATCTAAGTAAAGTAAATATAGATCCATATTACGTCGAATAGAAGATACCAATCTATCTGCACACTAGCCAACTACGCTCAAGGCCACATAGGAATCGATATGCGACAGTAGTAATAAATTTGATTACAGAATGATGAGGCGATGATATAAATTTTTCTCTGAACTAACAAGGTGAGGCGCAATACAACAAGAGTAGTTAGATCACATCGGAATCTAAATGTCACATATTCACCTAACATAACTACAAGTATGAAATTGTTCAGCAAGTACACACCTGCAAATCTGTCTGAAGAGTCGCACACATAAGCAAAAATGCCGTTATGCAATCACACACAGGCAAGCGTCACTATAACGACGGTGAGGGCGCGTTGTTTGAAATGATAACAATATAAATAATAATGTAATTTTAGCAATACAGTATCACAAATTTTGTAACAATAACTGGGCAGAGATGATATAAATAGCTTCGAGAGACATAAAATTAGGTTTGCCATGACGTGGCGTACGTATGAACTTCTCAATGCGCAGTAATGAGGCATTTTCGATCAATACTAGTAAGGGATATAGTGACGGGTGGGGAACTAGTAATGACGAGCGAAATAGCGTATCTTACATAGACATAGCCTATTCCGAAATCAAATGTAAAGACCAGATCTAATTTAACTAATTCAGCCCTTGAACATTCCCCGTTTTCTTTTTTCCGTAATTTGTAAAGATTGATGAGTTAATTTGAATGTTTGAGATTGAACGAATGTGAATATCGACCAACGGTGCGGATTTGTAGATTACGATCGAACAGCTCGATTGGGAAAATTTTTAAATCTCGTATTCGAAAATGCAAATAATACTTCAGCGAATTTTACAATTTAAAAATAAAAATTTTCTTAAATCTTTAGATGAATACCAGTTCGGGGAAAAACCTTCGTCCTTGCTTTTCCTGTGCATATAAAAATGCAGATATCGCACAGCTACATTTATATATCGGGGAATTAAAGAAGAGAATTGACCTCTACGAGGGAACGTGGTTCTCCCCACCACAAATGAAGGAGGAGAAGAGCAAAATTCTACGTTTGGAGCACTGCCGTGACAGTCTCCTGGAAGAGAGCAGGTGCCAGAGGCTAACCATAAAAGCCCAATCAGAGGCACTGCACAAAGTGTATTCTGAATCAGAGATAGCGAAGCGAGTTCGCGAATATCCAATACAAGATGGGACCAACGTGTTTCCAGGCCACCACCAATCAGCTGAACCATCATCCACAACTAGTTGCAAGGGGCAGGGACTACAATTGCCGCCGATTCCCGCCCCAGTTCTTTCCGGTTTTCGGCCTATGGCCGGCGGTCCATCGGACCCTATCTTGGCTCCAATCCTCGTGTCGCACCTCACTCAGCCTCCATCAGAAGCCACATTGCCACATCGAAAGCGTAAGCGGCTGACGCGCTCTGAGAAAAATCAGAAGCGCAGAAACGCAATGGCCGCCCTTGAAATATCCCTGTCAGCGGCACAATCAAAAATTAATGAGATAACCTCTACACATTCAATTCCCGCCAAGGAGATCTTCAAAATAATTCCGACCGAAGGGATTAAATATGTTGCTGATCATTACTTGCCTGTCGATATTGACGAGATGCTCGCGGAAGGAGAGGCATTCTCGTAGCGTACTTCCTCATCGGTCGCGATTCCCGGAATTGAGAATAAACTCGAAGATTTTGACATTATCTCGTGCGCGAACTTTAATGTTTTGTTTTTATCTGAATATTAGTGAATGTATCTTCCTGTTTTATTTTAATACAACTGTTCGGTTTATCTTTGACTGTATTACTAGTATGCGTGATTTTGTGTGGGTAATGGGGAATGAACAAGCGGTAGAGAAAGTATAACCTAAGACCGAAAGTCGTCCCTTTGGACCAGGGTCGGACTAAAGTATGTGTGAAGAAACGGGTAAGACCTTCTAAGGCGCCATAGAACCCGAACCGAGAAAGGGTTAGGAGTAGTCCTAAGGCAGGGGCTCACCTGCTAACCTTTTCCAACCCGTGTGAGCAGCACCAACGTGGAATATCACCACGGGCTCATACGTGGGAATATGTGTATGATCATTTAGAGTATGTATGGGAAGTGTCTGAGCGGAACGATGATACTTGGTATGTATGATAATTATGTGTGCATATTTTTTCTTTTTTCCCACATACGCCCAACATTATCATTGGACACCACGAACTATTAATAAAAATATTTAAAGTGAAACAAATAAAATGCAATAATCAAAGTTCTGTTCAGTTTAATAAATCTGTGCTCTAAATTGAAATGCAGGATTAAACAAGCAGAAACACAATAATCAAAAATATATGAAATTAAATCCACCAGCGAACTTTGATGTACTGATTCGTCATTCGCAAGATTTTCAATTGTCGAATATGCTTTCTCTCGTACTTTCCTGGTGGTAGGGTTCACTAACTTCCTGTTTTCTACCAATAGAGCAGGTGCAGGTAATTTTATCATAAGAGCGATTATTGCGGGAAACTGTTCCTGCTCCCAATACATTGATTCTTTTCCAACTCCAGCGTCCACATACAAGCCAAGCCTCATTGTAATTAAACGCAGGACTTTCCTCTGATGATAATTTTATGTTTCGCATCGCCTCTTAATCTTCTTCTTGGAGGCTTTCATGATTCTCAATCTTTTGATGCAATTTTTGAGATTAATCCAGATAGAACTATTTAGATTTGATTTGCCTACATCTTAGTTTCAGTGCTTTGACCCAAAGATTTTCTGGTTGAAATAAATAATCAGTTTCTAGAAATAGAAGATATTTCCATGAAGGCTGATATTGCTCCACTGAATTCAAGTGTGGTTTCAAAATAATTTTTGCACATTTAATTTACTAAATTCTTGATTTACTTAATATTTGGATTTCTTTCTGTCCATAAAAGCAAATATAAAATTTAAATTGTCCATCATAGCAATTCATTTATTGACATATATAATTTTCATGTATATCTTTATTGAAATCATTGATATTTTTCAAAAATGAATAATTTATAACAAGTATTCAGGTTAATATATTGAATTTTAGAGCTTTTGATAATATTTATGACTTACCCTAATATTTTAGGATAGTATTTTATAGAAATCACATGACCACGTCAAACTAAGGCAATATATAAACTAAAGCAATATAAATTTTACTAGTTTTCTATTTTTTTGTAATTATTTAAAAATGTTATTAATTTTACACTAATATTTCACATGTTTGTTTAAATAATTATTCTGACAAATGTATTTTTTTTAAAATACAGATGAATCAAATTTTAAAAAGTTTAAAAAATGAAGGATGGTAAAAATACAATTAATTGAACTTTGATAAAACGCTTTATCTTATCTATTTAGGTATATAAATGAGTTAAAGCTGACAAATTACTTGAAAGATGAAGATATTGAACCAAGTTTTCCAAATATAAAAAAGTTTCTTCTCAATGTTACAATTTTTCATATATTTTTAAAATTAAATTAAATGATTTATATTATACAGACTGATATTAAACACTATGGGGAATCATGGATTAATCCATCATCTAAATCTGAGGTTATAAATTTTTGAAATTAAGTAATCACTTATATATTTTAATCAGTTTCAATGCTTAGGAGTTTTTCAGATCAATAAAGTTAGAAATGTAGCAGCGCCGGAGGTTGATCAAGACAACAAAAATAATCATCCGTTACTAAAATTTGCAATAACTGATGGTGTATCTACAATACATCTATTGGACCTACAATCAAATCCAAAACTTAAGTATGAAAAAAAGATAATAAATTTGTTAAATAATATTATTTCCCAGCCGTAACATCGATCCTGGCTGTAAGGTTATATTTACTGGTCAATCATCATTTAAGAGCGGCATGGTAATTTTAATGGACAAAGTGAATATAACATGCCTTGGAGGAAAGGTTCTAGACTTAATTAGAGCAGAACATATCAGTAAAGTAATAAATTCTTTACTATAGTTCATAAAATGTTTATCAATTTCATTTAGAGCAGCAAAACCGATCGATTTACTGGCCGTGGAACATTAAATGGCCCTCCGAAATTCACCCCATTTGGAAATAAATTAAACATTAATGTCCAGGAAAGTATGTAAATATAATATTTTATATATAATTTTTTAATTATAATTAAATTTTGATTTATTATTTGTAATTAAATTATTAATTAATTAATTAATTATTAATAAAAATTTATTTTATAATATTTAGTAATTGCATTTTGTTGATAAAGAATTCATTCACGCAATTATTTATTAATTCTCTCTCCACGTCCTACCCTCCCAATCACTGCCACATTCCCCGTTTTGTACTTACCAAATGTTTTATAATCAAAATCAAAATTACTTTGATGGTAACCCCAACGGTAATGCAGAGATTTCCTTATAAATTCTAGTTATCTACTATCAAAAGCATATACCTGAGATATAAATAAATTACAACATTTCTTTACCTCATATACTTTTTAACTCTGGCGACAATCGGGATGCAAAAATACTGTTGGAAACATGCTGTTACACTTATATTAAATTAATCATTTTAAAACTATTTAAGCTCTTAATATTTATTGATAAGTTACTTCAGCTAGTCAAAATAATTGCATTTCTTAATGTTTAATTCGTGTTTCTCAGTCGGATTCATTGGAAATGTCTGAATGGACATATCATAAACCATTATTTGGGTGTCAAGGCAATGTCAAAATAAACAAAAACTATGAAATCAATTAAAATCCATTCATATATTATATTTCAAGAACATAAATATATTAGAAAATAAATCGATGTTGATATATTAAATTGATATAATAAATGATATTTGAATAATAATAAATCTATTGTATACAATTGAGGAAATTGATAAAAATAAGAAAATTTAGGTATAATAATATGTAAATAATAACTATCTGAATTAGTCACATTTTTTCAAAGTATGCATTTTAACTACTTACAATAATGTTGAATAATGTATCGTCTTTGCTTATCCTCAGGGACAAAAATTCTATAATAAGGTTGCCCTGACTTCTATAAATCATGCTCTTTGATAACTAAATATTACAAATTTGTATAATTAAATCTGAAGCCTAGTTTTTGTCGCCATTACTTTCCTTTTGTCCTATTGTCTATTTCTTCATAATTTCTTGGCTTAGGTTAAAAATCTGATATCTGAAATTGCTTCTTATTATATACTAGAATTATCCCTATAATTAATGGCTTAAGGCTAAATTTATCTCCAATATCTTTTCTTTTGACAATATTCGCTTAACAATTTCACAGGCTACTATCTAAAAGGTGTAATGATAATGACTCCAAATTGTTTATTTCCTTGTTGATCAAACTTGGGTTTTTTTCCAACTAATTAATTGATTTGTATTTTGTCTTTTACACATATTTAAGCTTTTCATACTTCTGTGCATTTACAACGAAATCAGTCCTATCATTTCCCCCCACAATTTTCTCTATATCTGACCAGTGTTTCGGCTTTAAACAATTTATTAATTTTCTACTAACTCACTTGCGTTCTTTTCACATAAAATTGTGTGCATTTCTTTACTTCGGTTTACTTTTTAACTCTACAAATTTTCATATCTCTTAGATTCGATTTTAAAAATAATTTTCAATTGTAAATATTAGCATCTGGCATAATTCCAGCCACTATACAAATATCTTCGTTATCTTGATAAATCTTTTCATAGATGATTGTTTCAATCATCCTTCGTAACCATTCCGAACATAGTACCAGCAAGACCCACAGTTTCCATTGCATATTCAATTCGACATAAACCACCACACAGAGAAAATGTAGTTTCGATTATCATAACTTCGAGCCATTATAAATTTTAAATGAAAACAAGAAAAAAAGATTGAAAAAATGTTTATTTTCAAATCTTGCCAAAATAAACCCTTTAAAACCCTTTAAAATTCTGTTACTATGTGATTACACAGACGCGACACATTTAACCTCAGTATTGACCAACAACCGCAACAAAATTGGTATATGGAAAAATAGTTGAGAAATAGTGGATAAATTGACGAAAAAGAAATAATTAAGATAAATAGAAGGAAAGCAATGCTAATTAATTAGTACAAAATCTGACAGAAACAAAACAACAAAAGAACTTGCATATTTGGATGATCTACGAGTTATAAAGAATTGGAAAATTCCAAAAATCCAATTTATAAAATTATTTTCAGGAACGAACACAAAATAATTGTCCAATTTATTTAAACAAATAGTTATCCAAATTGTTATATACATAGACTAATTCAAAAACAATGATGATAAAAGTCCCCTTTAATTTTTGTAGTTCGTAATCATTTAACAATTTACGAGAAACACTTCTCGCAGATATTCACTCAAAATTAAAATATAAAAAGTTCTCTTTGATTTATTGAATCGTTTTGTTTGATAATTTCTATTAACCTTAACATTTTTAAAATTAGTAAAATCTTTATCCAAGTCTTATCAATAACGATTTATTAATAACTTAAAAGTAAACTAAATATTTCAGTGAAAAAAAGAGAAAATATGTTTTTCATATTCAGTTTTCTATTGAATTTTTTTGGCAATTATATATCAATAATTTTATTGAAATTGCACTGTATTGCTAGTTTTTGTGAATATTTAGAATTTGGAAACTGTTAATTAAATTTCTACAATGAAAATGTTTTTTATTTTCGACACACGGATGTTATTATTAATGACATACTTTCAGTTCAAAAATTTAAGGCGTTGCCAAGTAATGACACCAAAGATAATACAATGGGCGATAATTCGGATTTCGGTGACAAAAGGCAGGCAGCTGTTAATGAAATTAAAAAAAACGAAACAGGATGATACAAATGCATCATCAGATAAATATAGCTTATTAGACAAATTTCACTCTGGTGGTACGTCTAAATTCTTGAAGGAAACTGCTGAAAAACAAGACCAAAAAGACTCTAATGTTGCATATTTAATGTCAAATGGATTCAGTTTCTTTGAAGTCGACAAAGCGTTAAAATCTAATAATGGCGATGTATGATTATTTATTATTGATAATCATGATGACAATAATAAAAATAATAACAATTAATTAATAATTATAATTAAATTGTAATAAATAAATAAAAAATAATTATAATAATAAAAAAATAATCATGTAATATATAATAATAATTAAATTTATAAATAAAAAAATAACAAGTTATTAATTTTAAATTAATAATTATCAAATTGTAATAATTAAATAATAATGATAATACTAAATAATTATAATAAATAATAATAATAATAAATTTATAACTTAATTAGGTGAATGCTGCTCTTGATACTTTACTCCAAAAACGAACAAATTCCCATTTAAATATATCGGATAAAGACAATCGAGGAAATAGAAAAAGGGGTCGTGGGAAAGGTAGAACAAATGATGATGAAGATGATGCCTGGTTCGATCCTGTAAAGCTCCAATTGGAATAACCAATCAATTTATGCTATTATCATTCTAGGCTCAATATGCAGCTAAAGTGGGTCTAGCAGTACGCCCGAACACAACAACCAGTCTAGCTGAACTGATGGGATCTAAATCCAGTTTCGATGGCAGACCTGATTCTCAA